>CAJQZJ010033609.1:5182456-5204709 GCA_907164525.1 Lophiomys imhausi | reverse complement strand
ACACACACATATAACACACAAACATATACCACACACACACCATACACACATACACTCACATACACACATACCACACACACAACACACACTCATATACATACACATACCACGCACAGATACCACACACACACACAAACATACACTCACATACACACACATACCACATACACACACAAACACATGCACTAAATGTAGGAAAGGAACAAGAGAGCATGTGTAGTGCCACAGGACAGCAGAGGCTGTTAGGACAATGGACCCTGCTGAAGGACAACCTTGGTCCTTCCATTTTTGGTCACTTTGGGTTACAAAATGGATCTGGAACTCCACCAGATACTTTGGAATGTGAGGTAAATTTGAGAATAAAATCATTAGATGGGCAGCACTCAGGTCCTGGTGGGATTCTCACACTTCTCACCTCCAGATTCTTTTATGTGAAAAAGAATTTAAATCACCCCGAGTTTACCTAATATATCCAAGTGAACATAAACCTAACAAGAATGCAAGAGGGAAGCACTGGGTTTGTGTTGCTCTTAAAAGAGGATATCTGGAAAGAATCGTCGGGTACACACTGCATGATCAGAACCACGCCAGTCACTTTGTGACTGCTTGAATATCAACTGTACCCCCAAGGGCTCATGTGCTGAAGGCCTACTCCTAGCTGGTGGCAGTTCTGAGAGGTGGCTGAATTGTGACAGCACTAACCACAGTTGAAGAGGTTTTAGGAAGTAGAGGAAATGGGTCCCTGGGGGTGTGCCTCAGAAGGGTATGTTCCTCTCCAGCCTCCTCCTGACTCTGCCACTTCCTGTCCACTGTGAATGGAGCAGAATTGCTCCAAAACACACTTTTTGCCATGATGTTCTCCTCACCGTAACTCACCTAGAAACGATAGAGCCCAGTCACCATAGACAAGAGATTCTGAAATTAGGAACCCAAATAAATCCTTTTTTCTCTGAGTCATTTGTCTCTGAGAATCTGTCACAGTGATAAGGAGTGTCTAACACAATGACTCTCTCAGGGAAACCGTCACCCAGAGACACAGAAAAGACGCCGAGGGTGTCAGAATGCAAAGATAGAAGGTCCCTGGAGCCATCATGGACCCTCAAGACTCCTGGGACATACCGTCTCATCAACCCTAAGCTGTATGTCCGATCACATTTTTTTTTGCTTTATTTGTATATAAGGCAAGGTCTTATTCTACAGCCAAGGCTAGCTTGGAATTGTATTGTAGCCTGGACTGTCAGCAAACTTGTGACAATCCTCTTGCATCCGTCCTGTGAGTGCTGGGATTAGTGGTATGGTGAGCACACCTGGCTTCCTTTAACACTTTTAAAATCACTATGCATCTTCTATTCAGTGGTACCTCAACATGTCAGCTAGACACCCCTGTGAGTGTGAGATGGGTGGTCTTCATGTGTGAATTTGGTGTCTATACAGGCCAGTCTTATGTGAACTTGACACACAAACTAGAGCTATCTGAAAGGAGTGAATCTCAATTGAGAAAATGTCTCATAAGATCCAGCTATCAGGCATGTTCTTAATTAGTGACTTATTGGGGAGGGCCCAGCCCTTTGTGGGTGGGGCTATCACTGGGCTGGTGGACCTGGGTTCTATAAGAAAGTGGGCTGAGCCAGGTGTGGTGGCACATGCCTTTAATCCCAGCACTCGGGAGGTAGAGGCAGGTGGATCTCTATGAGTTCAAGGCCAGCCTGGTCTACAAAGTGAGTCCAGGACAACCAGGGCTACACAGTGAAGCCCTATCTTGAAAAAACAAAACAAAACACAAAAAGAAAGGCTGAGAAAGCCATGGAAAGCAAGCCAGTAAGCTGCACCCCTCCATGGCCTCTGAATCAGCTCCTGCCTCCAGGTTCCTGCACTGCTTGAGTTCCTGTCCTGACTTCCTTCAATGGTGAACATCAGTGTGGAAGTATGAGCCAAATAAACCCTTTCCTCCCCAAGTTGATTTTTATTTATTTATTTTTAAATGGTTTTTTTTTTTTTTTTTTTTGGTTTTTTTGAAAAAGGGTTTTTTTGTTGCCCCCTGGCTGCCCGGGACTCATTTTGTAGACCAGGCTGGCCTCGAACTCGCAAAGATCCGCCTGCCTCTGCCTCTGCCTCCCAAGTGCTGAGATTAAAGGCGTGCGCCACCACTGCCCGGCTCCAAGTTGCTTTTTAGTCGTGGTGTTTTGTTGAGGAATAGAAACCCTAACTAGGACAGTGGCTTTCCTGGTATCACAAAGGACAGGTACTAATCGTGACTCAGGCCAGCATCCCTGTCATGAGGGAACAGGTCTGTAGAAACTGTGAGGACCTCGGGCAGCCAGACAGAGCAATCCAGGAACTGAAGTCTGCCACCAGCCACTGGAATGACCTTGGAAATTGATTCTCCAGTCCCTGGCGGGACAGCTTGTGCACAATTTCATAAGGAAACATGACCAGCTGGAACCAGCCAGCTAAGATTCCTGTGTTCCTGACCCTTCGTGAATAAAATGTTTGCTTGGTTTAAAGACATTAAATTTGGGACAACTTTTTATCCAGCAGTGGACAATAATATTGTAGTGTGTGCTTCGGAAATGTCCCATAACCCATTTCATCAGTCTTCTTGATGGTGCAGGGGGGATTTATACAAAACACAGACATTGGCTCTACAGAGTTTTAAAATGATTCCAGAAACCAAACTTTGAATATGAGAAAGCTCTTTTCCTTTTCTTTTTTCTTTCTTTTTTTGATACAGGTTTTCTCTGTGTAGCCCAAGCTGTTCTGGAACTCATAGAGATCTGCCTGCCTCTGCCTCTGTCTCCTCAGTGCTGGGATTAAAGGCATGAGCCACTGTGCCCAACTGAGAAAGCTTTTTCTTTTATATAATTCTTTTTGTTTTGGGAGCTGGGGGTAGAACTCGGAACAGTATGTACTAAGGACGTGACAGCTCCTGCCTTGAACGTGATACAGTTTTAAGAAAACTTTTATCCACATCTTCCATGTTATGTATGAGCAAAATGTAACTGATGTCGGAGATGTATTTGCAAGCCTGACCTGGTGGCACAGGCCTGTAATCTTAGCTGTGCAAGATCACAAGTCCTTCCTGGGCAAGAGTGAGTTTGGGTTCTGCACAATGTCATGAGATCCTGCCTCAAAGAAGAAAAAAACAAAAAAGGAGGTGATGGTGGCTGGAGAGAGGGTTCTGGGGCTGGGTTCAATACGCAGTACCTACGCGGGGGCTCACGGATGTCTGTAATCCCAGTTCAAGGGATTAGATGTCCCTCTTCTGGCCTGCCCAGGCACTTTGTGCATATGGTGCACAGACAAAACCCTACACATATTTAAAAAAAAGGGGGGGGGGTAGCTGAACTGTCTTAGTGAGTCAAGGTGATTGCAGCCATGTCTAAGGTCTGGAGCTGGACTCCCAGGACTCACTTGGCAGAAGGAGAGAACAGACTCTCAAAATTCACTCTCTAACCTCCACATATATGCTGTGGCACCAACATGTATCCACACAAACAAAGCGTTTTTTTTTTTTTTAATGAAGAGCTTGTTCTTAAATGCATTTTGAATGGGGCTGAAGGGACCTACAGCTGGACCCATAGCTCATTGGCAAGGCTCTAGATTCAGTGTCCAGCAATTGGGAGGGGGGGTGCGTTTATTTTTAAGAAGTCTTTTCAGTAAGTGATAGTTCCCATTCAGTTTAATTGGCTTTTCTTTCGTGCTTTTTAACAGCAGTGGCACCTAATGGGATGAATTACAGTCACGTGTTTGTTTTATGGCACAGGTCACAGAGGGGAGTTTGCGGGAACTTGCTGTAGAGGGTTTTAGGCAAGCTCTGTGGTGTAGGAACTGGGTGATGGAGGAGGAACCGAGAAAGGAGAAGCATATGAGGGGTCACATGTTTTTGGTGGCAAACAGCTCAAAAGTATTTAGAGACTCACATTGACCACTGTCCGAATCTTCCAATAGAACATTTATTTATTATTCATTGTGTGTGTGTGTGTGTGTGTGTGTGTGTGTGTGTGTGTGTGTGTGTAGAAGGAGGGGGCAGGTCCTGGGGATTGAGCTTGGGGATTCTCCCACGCTCGGTAAGAGGCCCAAGAGGCCCTATCACTAGTAAAAGCTTTAGAAACGCCTGCATTTCACAGAATAAAATAAGACATGAAATAATTTTCACACACAAAAATAAGACATGAGACCTGACAATTTTTCTGTTTCAACTTTTATTTGCCCTTAAACCTTTCCAGATTTTCAGAGTCACGGCAGCTTCCCTAAGACCAGAAGGGCATATAGAAACAAACCTGCAGAGGGGACCTTCCCCGTGGCCACCTCTCAGTAGCCCCCCACCACATTGGGGTGGAACTACTTTGGGCGGAGTCAAGCGTGGATCAGGAACCAATGAGAAGGCAGAGGGAGAGGGTGCCTGTCAAAGAACAGGGCATTAAGTTCCCAGGTCAAGCAGACCGGTGTCTGGGCGATTGGTCGGATTCCAAAGCCAGGGGCGGGTCACATTCAGCCAGTTAGCAGTGGCCTTCTGACGGGGCGGGGCTGCCCCTGCCTCTCGGTGTGACTCGCTCAGCCTCCGCCCCACTCCCAGCGCTGAGCCCCCCACTTCCTGTTTAGAGACCTGGTGCAATTTGACCCAGGGCTGACTCCGTGAGGGTGTGTCCCTGAAACCATCCCAGCCGGCCAGGCCAGGGCCACCACCGCCGGTCCTCTGGCTTCTGGGGCCAGACTCTGAGAGCTGTAGGCACTGGGAGACGTCCCACATTCCAAGGCCAGTCTGGGAGGGCTGCCTGAGGGAGACGGCAGGGCAGCAGGCAGGGGCTTGGGCTGGGTGGCTTCCCAAGCCTCCCCCAGAGGTGGACTACAAAATTTTTCTCATCAAGATTTTGTTTCTGGGCCAGTGAGATGTTGTCGCAGGTAAATACATTTGCTGCCAGGCCTGACCGAGTTCCATTCCTGGAAGGGTCCGCTGGCACATGCGGTGTGACACTCAAGTGCATGCACACGCACCCATAATAAATGTTCTTAAAGCTTTAAAATCTCGTTAAAGACATTTTGTTTCTGAGAAAAGCTATCAACAGCAAAGGAGAGTTGTGAACTCTTGCAGGTGGCAAGCCTTCGGCATCATTACGCTGTCATGGCAAGCTGTCCATTGTGCACATATCTCTACACGTGTATGTGTACAGGCACACACACACAAATGTTTAGCACCCACAAAAAAGGCTATTGTTTACCTTTGGGTGATGAATTAAAGGTATTTGACTTTAAATTTTATTTTTTGTGTTTATTAATATCTCCTGATTTTTATGAGATTTTTTAATTACTTGCACAACCGAATTGTGTGTGTTTGTGAGAGTGTGTGTGTGTGTGTGTGTACACCCTGGCTGTAGGCTGTCCTGACTGGGTCAGGGTTCCTCACAGGCATTCCTCCAAAATGGCTCCTATTCCTGAGGACACCAAGAGGCCACTAGTGAAGCATTAGAAAAATCTACGTCAGGGGCTGAGATGGCTCACTGGGTGAAGAGGTGGCTGTGCAAATATGAGGGTATGAGTTTAGGTTCCCACGTGAAAAGCCGGGCCTGGCGGCTCATGCTTGTAACCCCAGTGCTGGTGGGACAGAGACAGGATAGTTCTTGGATCTTGCTGGCCAGCCAATCAGTGATTTCCAAGTTCAGGGACAGACTCTGAAAATATAAGGTGGAGCCAGGTGGCTGACATGTACTTTTAACCCCAGTACTGAGGAAGCAGAGCAGGAGGATCCTGTGAATTCCAGCCTGGTCTACTTTGTGAGCTCTAGGCTAGCTAGGGCTGCATAGTGAGACCTCAAAACAAACAAACAACAACAAAACAGTGGAGAAAGATTGGGAAAGATACTCCACATCAGCCTCTAATCTCCATGTGCACACACATGCATGGGTACCTGCACATACATGTATAAGTACATGACGCACACACATACAACACACACACATACAACACACACTGGATTTTACAGCTCAGAGGTAGGTATGGCGACATTCAACTATGATTCCAGTACTCAGGAGGCTGAGGCAGGCAGATCGCTCTGAGTTTAAGGCCTGCCTGGATCACAGAGTGAGTTCCAAGCCAACCTGAGCTAACCAGAGCAGCGGGTGGGCAACTTTTGAGCCTAATAATGGTAGCCCCTCAGCACATCATGTTATCTGAGTACCACCCCCCCTTCCCAGGCGAGGGGCTGCATGCACCCTTCACTGCTGGCCGGCCCACTCTGCGTGCTAGCCGCATGGCTACTCTGCCTCCTTCATGCGGCATCTCTCTAGGTACACTGGTTACCTATGCACATCAGGCTGGCCTCTGAGTTCGCAGTGATCCTCCTGCCTCTGCCTCTGAAGTATTGGGGCTATAGGTGTGCACAAACCTATCTGGCTTCTTGTACTGCCTGTCTCTCCCAGCTGCTGCCCCTGAGCTCCTCTGGAAGTGTGTGTGTGTGGGGGGGGCTTCCAAGTCTCTAGTCTCAGAACTGAGCACACTTGGTCTACAAGAATCTGGATTCTTTTGAGGCTTATCTTGGTGGGGCCAGTCTGTTCTTATTTATTTTCCAAATACCCTCTCTTTTATTTTTTTGTGACAGGGTCTCAGCATGTTGCTCAGGCTGGTCTCAAACTCCTAGCTCTGCCAGAGTAGCTGGGATTACAGACATACACCACCTACTTAGGGTCTTCTCTGTTACCCTTCAATATTTTGCAAAGGCTTTTGGAAAACGACTGACAGCCAAAGTAGTTTCATGTCCAGCTGTCTTCCTGGGTGTGTGCTATCCCAGGTGTGGAGCCGGCTAGCGCTGGTCCAGGGGAGCTATGCATGCAGGGCCTGGAGGTAGCTCTGTTGCAGCCCAGGGAGCACAGCGCCATGGCACTGCAGCTTGAATAGGGTTGCAGCCAACTGTAGGGCTTCTTCACTCAGCCCCTCCCCTCTGAGGCTCAAGTGGGAGCAAAGGGCTGCCTTAGAGGGGAGGGGGCTGGTCGGGAGGCCTCGTCCACTACATGACTAGATGGTTTAAATACAACCAGATGTACTTCGGCTTTTGGATCAGGCCCAGAAGGCAGAGCAGGGGCCGGGGACCTTCTATGCAAACTGGTTTTCTGATTCCCCACCTTGTCCTAGGTTTCTAAACTTGGTAAGAGAAGGAGAGATTTACTTGGGTCTCCAGGGGCTGGTGTGTTGAGAGGGTGTGAGTCCTGCAGGGGTGGGTCCTGCCTTTGGATGGACCTGGGTGAGGGGTGGGATGTGGGTGTGAGTGGGAGTAGGGGGGATGGAGGGACATGGCGGTGAGGTGGTGGGGGTGCTGTATGAAGCAGAGATCTGACTCAATCTCTAGAACCTAGGGAAAGACATCAGAAGAGGGCTGGTTTGGAGTTACAGACTCTGCAGGGTTTCACAAGCTCAGCTGCGTTGGGTTCTGAAGGTTGAATAGGAGTAGAAAAATGAGATTCTGGGCTCAGAGATTTGGAAGTGTTCCAATAGTGTGGGTGTTAGGAGTTCTGTGGGACTAGCTGTACAAAGTGGGGTCAGTTCAAGGTGCTGGTGTAGAAGCTGTGCTGGAGGATGGGGGAACCTCTGTTTCCATAGCGACAGCAGCATCTAGAGGTAGCTGAGAATTTTGAGTGTGGGGTGCTAGGGTCCCCCTGAATTAGGCACGTGGAGGTGAAATAGGGACTGGTGGCTCCTCTCCAAGTCTTGAGCAGTCTGATGTAGAGTTATCTGAAATAAAGTGTGCATTTTCTAATTTCCACTGAGGTTCCCAGACTCTCAGGCTGGCTGTGGGGGTGCTGGCCCAGACCCAGCCTGAAGTTTGGGCAGGAGACAGACTGGTGTGATTTAAAACCAGCAGTGGGGTGGGGCATGGGTGGGAGGGCTCTGACAGCAGGGAAGACTTGGGCAGCTGGGCCTTGATGGCCCAACACCAAATCCCAAAAGGTGGGCACTTCCATTTGTAAGTGGGCAGCCTGAGCTCAACCAGAGGCAAGTCCATCTGTCAGGGCAACAGCCAGTAGGGTGTGGTGTCCTCTGGCACACTCCCGATCCCCTCGGCCAGGACATGCTTCCTTCCTTTCCTGCCTATAGTAACTCCTGAGGAGCCAGCAGAGAAGGAGGTGCCCGCCCTTTCCTCTTCCTCCCTCCACCCATCCATCCTTCCCTGGAGTCTTTTCTTTCCTTCCTCACCCTAACCTGTTCCTGCCTTCTCTGGGTCTAGCTCCTGTTGCCTCCCCTAGCCCTCCTCCCTCCCTCTAAAGCTTCTCCAGTGCGGGGGTGAGGGGAGGTGTTCTGGATGGCTTTGGAAAGCACTTGATGCCCATGTCTGGGCCAAGGTGTCACCCACTTACTCCCATAGGCGCTCACACTCCCACCCATGCACACACACTCACATGCACTTGCTGGCATCTGGCCACACACCAAGTATAGCCCCTGTTCCTTGGGTGGGTGGCAGTGGGTATTCCATCCTGGAAGTGACAGAAGTTGAATGGCTGCAAGAGGCTGGCAGGCCTGGAAGAGCTATGCATTAGCCACCATTACCACCATCATTATCGAATCCATTGTGGGCACTTGACCTGCTCTGGGAGGCTCCCAGTGACCCTAGCAGGGGGCTTGCAGGGCACAGATCCCTTGCCTGAGGGCAGATAGGAGAGGGGTCAAGCAGGAGCCCTCAGAGATTAGCCCCCCAGAAAGGCCAAGAATACAGACACGATGAAAGGCCATTTGCTGGGACTGAATGTGTGTCAGCTTCGGGGGTGATGTATTAACAGGACCTTAATGAGTTGAGGGAATGAAAGCGATACTTCATTGTCTGGGCACTGGACAGGATGTAGGTGAAGGAGGCAAGTGACCGGGCTCCCCCCACCTGTTAACTAAAGCCCTTACTGTGACCCATGGCCACCTGAGAATCAGAACCATGTGATACTGCCAAGTTACTGGCCTCACCTGTGGAGCCTCATGAAGGCTTCCGCAGCATGGTGAGCATCCCACTGAGGCATGAGCAATCTTCCCTGAGACCCTGGCATTGGAAGGCCTTTGTCTCTAGGCAGATATTAACATTCTTTCAAGCTGGGTGCCTCTGAGGGAGCCCCTCCTGTCACCATCTTATCCTGGAACCTGGTGTGGTCTGGTCCCAGGGTTACCCACCAGTAAGGTCAGCCAGACATGGCATCCTGGCACAATTCCAGATGATGCTGGTATCTCTGCCCTGCTCCTGTGGATATTGACCTCTTAAATCCTGCCCCTGGTCCGCAAGGGAGCTTGCAAAGACTGGGGATATGGAGATGGGGGTGCAGTGGTTTTAGGCAAGGCTTTTCTGAGAGCTCCCAAACAAGTCTCTTCTCTCTGAAGTGAGATGTCCCAACAGTAAAGAAAGACTGCATTCAAGGAGTTCCTTGTCTTGTCACCCTGCCTGCTGAGATGGTGACTATCCTGCCTTTATGATTACGATGTCGGAGGCCTGGCCCAGTGCTCCTGATTTGTGTCAGGGTGTGTGGGTGGAGTTGAGAACGGGAAGGTGAGATCTAAACAGGAAGATTCTGGGGCGGGAAGAGCCCTGGTCTTGATGAATTTCAGAACTTTCTTGGATGTTGGTTTTATTTCCATATTTAGGCAATGGGGTGGGGAGGATGACTGGGAGTCTGTGCCTTCCCTTTCTCTGGCATCTACAGAGCTGCCTGGGTCTGTGGGATCCCTGAGTCTCCGGAGATATGATCACTGGAGAAGAGACTGGATAGTCTTTAGAGTTCTGCCTGACTCAGAGGCCAGAGACCTGTTCTGCAGGTTAGCTCGGCCAGTCCTGTCCTACTGATGTTCTTGCTGAACTGTCACCTGGAAGGAAAAGGAAGCCTCAGAATGATGCTCACAGATATTCTGGACGCCCTGGGCTCTTGCAGAACCTCCACCGTAAGCGCCGTGCCTGTATCACAGCTTCTTAGGGCCTTGGCCTTTATCACTACCGAAGCTCTGATACGCCTGCCTAAAACTGTGTCTGCTCTAGACTGGGGGCGCCAATGCTTGGCACGAGGCAGTTGCCCAGCGCATTTGCCTCAATGCAAATACCACTGGTCACCAGGAAGCCCACTAGGTGGCTGGGTCTCCTTCGGTCCACACCGGTGGGCCCAGGGTGACTGTAGTCTTCTTGGGGATGCTCTCCAACCACCTCCGAGTTCACTGCTTCAGTCCACAGCTCGTCCCTGTCTCCTGAACACTCCCATCCCACTTGGTCTGTGGCACCTGTGCAGAGACAGTGCTCTCGCCTGCATATCAGTCCTGCCCTGGGCATCCCGCATGCTGCCCGTGCTATGCGCACCCAGGGCAGGGACCAAGGCGACGGTGCACAGGCGTCCTGCAAGAGGTGGTCCTGGCCGGGCGGCGGACGGGGCGGGTCCGGCCGGCCGCCTTCCCCTTTGCCCTTCGACCCAGGAAGCGGCTCACAGCCAGCGGCCACTCAAGGCAGCCTGGAGCTCAATCCTGGCCTCCGCACCCGTCCGGCCTTCCTGGTCTCCCCGCCTCCGGGCTGGGCCTCCACGCCCAGCGCAACTTCCCGCTCCGACGGCAGGGGAGGCGGGAGCGGGCGAGCGGCCTGAGAGTGGCGCAAGGACAGTCTCGCACCGAGGGTCATTTGCTCTTTTTCCCCCGGGTGGCTAATTTATTTTCGAGCCCGGGGAGGGAGAGGCGGGGCGGCGAGGCCGCGGCGAGGGGCTGGGCGAGCTGGGGCGGGGGCGGGGCGCTGGGAGGGGCGGGGCGCGGGCCGGGGGGAGGGAGGGCGCTGGGGGCGGGCGAGGGGAGGCGGGGTGGGGGTCCTGCCTGCGGGGGGAGCCTGGGCCGCCCCTTGTCCGGCCACCCCCACTGCCCAGTCCCGCTCCCGGCCGCGGCGGCCGCAGCAGCCGCAGCAGCAGCAGCAGCGGCCCCAGGATGGTGAGCGCCGCTGACCCCCAGCCCTGGCCCGTCGCCCCCGGCCCGCGCTCCCGCCCCGGTCCCTGGGCCGGACGCCCCCCGAGGCCACGCACACTCACCTAGGACCCGGCCGGGATGCCGAGGTACGCGTCGCAGGCCCGGGCGGGGACAGGCGCGGGAGCGCGCGGGCCGGCCGGGGGTCAGGGGGTGGCGGCTGTGCGGTCCGATGTCCGGAGCTTTGTCCGCGGGCGCGGGGAACCTGCGAGGCCCCGGAGGGCGGGGGCTGAGGGGCAGGGGGTCCAACTCGGCGGAGGTCGGAGGGCAAGGCCGAGAGAGACCCGGGCGGGTGCGCGGGAGCCCAGGGTCATTTCCCCGGAGGAGGGGGGCTAGCAGGGATGAGATTGCCGCTTGGTCGGGGACGGGCGCGCCGCCCGGTCTGGAGCCCAGGCGGTGGTGGTAGCGAGCGGCGGGCTCTGGGGAGTCTGCGGGCTTGGGGAGAGGGAGCCAGGATTTGCGGGTTCGGGTCCCAGAAGGATCCCGCGGCCGGAGCCCGAGAGCCGGCCCGCAGGCCCCTCCCACTCCGTCAGGTCTTTGTCCAGCGGCCCCTGTGTGTGCGGGAGGGGGTGGGGGCTGGGTTACTGGCCTGGAGATTCCCCAGCATCGTGACGGGGCAGTGACAGGAGAGACTGAGACCGTTTCCATCCCTGCGCCCCTAACGCGCACGCCCTTCGTCTCTCCTCAGCCCCGGACAGCAGTCCCAGCTCAGAGTTGGGGTGTTGCACGAAGCTGCGCTTACTTTCACCCGTGGGCCACTGGTTACTCGGACCCCCCTCCACGGAGTTCCCAGCTCTTGCGAGAGCCCCTTAAACTCCCCCACCCCTAGAGCCCTCTTCTGGTCTCTGCAGAGATTCCCACTTCCAGATCCTTAGTAAAGGGTAGATTGTTGGGCACACAGTAAGAGCTTAATAGATGTTGGACGTCTCCGGTTCAGTGGTTCCCGCTAGCGGAGGGCCTGTGGAGCGTTCAGCGCCGGGGAGAGCGGGAGCAGCCTGGAGCCTGCGCCCCGCGGCGGCCTGGAGAGCAGGGGTGGGTGGACGGGTGGGTGGGCTGTTAAAGGGACGGTCACTAAATCAGGATTAGGCCGTGGGGCTGTCAAGCTGCCGGCCTTGTCTCCATGGATACCTAATTTGGAGGAGAATAGAGGACGGAAGAATGTTTGTGTTGTCCACACGGGTAGTCGAGGAGCTGCGGGCTCCTGCTTTCAGTCCAGTAGCTAGGAGTGGGGATCTGCACCCCTCCCCACTTTGGGTTTGCAGTCTGGGGGCTTCTCGGTTCCCGGGGTTTGACACCTCCCCCGGAGTCACCTGGTATTTGGAGTGGACCTGGGGATGCTGCAGCCCAAAGGCCTGGGGAAGTTTCGGACCCTCCCAGAGTCCCATCCAAAACCCCTTCCGGAACCTCCGGTGCCCCAGAACCCCAAGGCCGGGCGCGAACGCCAGGCGCGAACTCCCTTCTCTGCTGGGCTTTAGCCCTGCCCCCGTCCCCCAGGGGCAGCCGTAACCGGCAGCAACGGGTGCCGAGCTAGGATCCGAGAGCCGGAATTCGACCGCCCGGATCTGTGGGCAGGGGGCGGGGCGGGACTTTCTCCAGTCGCCCGAAGAAAGGGGAGGGTCTTACTTGGAGGGCTCGGGAGGGCCGTGTGACAGGCCTCGTAAATCCCCCTTACCCATATTTAACGCCATTTCATTTATTTCCACTTGGTTCCATTGGAGTGCGCAGCAGCCAGAAGTGACCCTCATTGCCCTTGATTGCATTGGTACCCGCTGCATCCAGAGCGACCCTCACGGCCTTGCTGTACTGTCTTCTGGGGAAAACTCTTTTGGGCCAACGGGAATTTAATTGTAAAGCAGGATTGGAGTTGCTCCCAGAAGGCCCAGTCCTCAGGACTTTTCAATCTACCTAGGAGGAGGAGAGGGGGTTGGGCAACACGGGGATGCTGTGAGCCTCCAAGACATCTGCATGTTCTTTGGCTCTAGGGAAGACAGTGGCCAGATTGAGGGTCACCTAGTTAGACAATTCCAGTACAACCCCCAGATGAAGGCAGGGAAAAGGAAGGCAAGAGAGAGGAACCCGGGTCCTGGTGTGGTGGTCCAGGGCCCATTCCTGTCTCCCTCCTGGTCACCCATGGCCACAGCTTTTTATGGATCAAGAGTCCCCCCTCCCTTGCCTGGCTGCAGCTTTATCGCTGAATCTCAGGCTTCTCCACGCAATTTCACGCCTCTCTGCCTTTGCTCCTGCTGTTCCTTCAGCCAAATGCCTTCTCCATTGTCCTAGTCTTGCCACAACCTCCTCATTCTTCAAGATCCAGCTAGGATGCCCCGTAACCCTCTCTGTAGCCTCCCCACAGCCCCCAGCCCCTGTCTCTCCCTCTACGGTCTCCTAGCCCTGCACCTGTACCTCTCTTCCATTGTGACTGGGTCCAAAGTAGGCTTTGCCTCCTGGAGGCCAGCATATACACTTATGGCCCCTGCCCCACTGTGTACTGTGTACCACTTGGGTGCCTGTAAATATTAGGAAAAGGAGTTTTGTGAAGAATTTAACCAGGTGGTCTGCAAAGCCTGGAATCTGGTCACTTTGAGCAAGAAGTGGTTGAGACCCCTGAGTGGCTCAGCTCCTCCCTTCTCCCCTCCTCCTTCTCCTTGATGACCCTCCCCCCCCCCCAAGTCCAGGGAGGACTTTGCCCCCCTCTCCTTTCTCACAGACCTGCATTCTTTCCCCACCATTATCATCCTGTTAAACAGAGAGGCCAGTCAGGACCCATATGGATCACATTAACAATTGCTTATTATCTGGCCTGGACGCCCCCACTCCCCACCACTAATTCCTACTGCTGCAGCTCTGGATCCTGAGGAGCCCGGCCTCCCCTCCCCCCACCGCTGGTCATGCAGGAGGTCAGGGGACAGGTTGGTTGGTCGCCCTCTCCCTCCCTGACCCCTCTGCAGAATTTTGCCTCTTCTTGCCTTGGCACTTAATGACTTCATCACCTTATGTAATAGAAACCAGGCTTCACACAGGAAGGAGCCTGGCTCAGGACGGTCCCAGGTTGCATCCTGGAAGGCAACCAAGGCCTGGCGTACCTTTAGTGTGTTGCCTTGAGAGCTCTTCCCAGCAGTGGACAGAAGTCAGGGGCAAGGGTGAGCCATACTGGTTGACCCTGCAGTCTTCTGGGAACTGGAGACCGGCAAGGGATGTCAGGGCAGAGAGATTCTTCAAGGCTATGTGGTCCTGAATTCCATGGCTTGCCCTGTAAAGGATTAAGAAATAGGACCAGAGTAAAGCTGGATGTGAGGGCTCATGCCTGTAATCCCAACACTAAAGAGGTTAAGCCAGAATTACCATGAGTTCAAAGCTAGCCTAGACTATACAGTGAGTTACAGGGCCACACAGTGGGACTTTGTCTCAAAACAAACCACTACCCTACCAGAAAAGGGTCAGTATGTAGCTTAGTGGTATAGTGTATGTATGGTGACTCCCACCACCTCCAGGAGAAAAAAACAAGAAATCCCATGGTGTTTCCTGGCACTACAGCGGAGTTAGCCTGAGTCGCAGAGTGGGTGTATGGGGCTTATATCTAAATACATATAACCAAAGAATCTAACTTGAGGTGGGGGGGCCTTTAAGATTACTTCGGGGGGGGGGGCTAGAATGTGTGTCATATGTCCTGGGTTGACTGCTACTTCTTCTTCTTTTGATTTTTCAGGGCAGTCTTTCTCTGTAGCCCTGCTTGTCCTGGAATTTGCTCTGTAGGCCAGGCTGTCCTGAGACATCTGCCTGCCTCTGCTCCCCCATCTTTGATTATGTGGCTTGGAAAGAGACTGACTGAAGATATTTATTGCTTAAGGAACAGGGAACAGAGAGAATGGTAGCTCTTCCCAGAGCTCCTCCTGAGGACCAGGGCGGCTCTGTGAAGTCCTGTAGTACTTAGGAAGCACTCAGTTCCCCTTGGGCCCCTGAGCTAAGATGGGTGTCAGTCCTCAAACAGCACAGTGAGAGGTAAGAGGCCAGAACAAGAGGATAGTGCTCTGGTCTTCAACCACCCAGTTTGTGAGTGCTGCGTTTACCGTGAAGACAACATTCACCTGGCTTGCCACACCAACAAAACACCACAGTGGTGCTGCAGTTGGGACCCTGATGGCTTTCAGTTCTGAACTGTGGAAAGCTTTAGAACTCACCTGCTCACGGGAGGAGTCCACAGTGAAAAGCTGAGCCCAAACCCACCCCATTTCATTTTGTTCATTTATTTATTGCAGTTCTGTAGCTTGAACTTGGGGTCTTATACATGCTAGGTGGGTCCTCTGTCACTGAGCTCAACCCTCGCACCCCTTACCCTACTTTATATTGTCTAGTCCTGGACCCCCCTCTAAGGACAAGCCTTGAGCCGTAGTGACCTCCCCTAGCACAGATCAAGTGTAACCCTGGGAAGTGACTTCTTCATTTTAGTCTCAGTTTCTTTATTTGCAAGATGGGGGTAAGAACCATCCACAGTGGTGATGTGGGTCCTGGTGCCAGTTTACCTCTTTGTCTCTGTGGTACGCACCCATCTCTAGTGGCCTACTTAATGACTCAGGGCCCAGGCACTTCCAAGAACCACTTACCAGGCCAGGAGTAAGAGGACTGGTGAGTGAGGTGCTAGCCACACAGGCTTGCTCACACACTGAAGCCCTTCCCAGACAGCATCAGGATAACAGGGCTCAGGATAAGCAGGCAGGAGAGCCAGCATGGCTCCCCGCAGGAATTGGGGGACAGAGGCCTGCCTTCCTATGTTCCATTTCATGCCTGGCACACTTAGACCAGTGACAAGATTAGTCATTGACACAAGGAAGAAACTACCTTTCACTGTTTGACCCCTGGGTGGATCCCTGCCTACTGTGGTGACCCCAGGCACTGTAAGATCCTGGGTGTATCTCAGCCATGCTCCCAGGAGTGCCAGCCACGGCCATAGTCCCTCACATTTCTCCCGTATCAACTAGACTTTCATGCTCTCTCAGAAACTTTTTACGTTTATTGATTGATTGATTGCATGTCTGTGCGTCTGCACGTGTATGGAAGTCAGGAGACAACTTGGGGGAAGTTGGTTCACTGTGTGGGTTCCAGGATTGAACTTGGGATCGTCAGACTTGGCAGCAAGCTCCCTTACTCACTGAGCCATCTCACTGGCCCCTAGAGGCTCACACTGTGTGTGTGTGTGTGTGTGTGTGTGTGTGTGAGCTCTGATGTTGCCTGCCACAGGCCTCTAATGTGAATAGTGGTTGCTAAGCATGGGAGGTCATGCTCAAAGTAGCCATTTATCTAAAACCTGTTATTATTAATTTTTAAAAATGTGGTTTCACCTTCAAGGAACTTACAAGATGCTGGGGACCAGCAAAGAGGCAAAAGGACAGGCTTTGGTCCCCACATTCCCTGAGTAGAAGGGTACCTCTGAGGGTGTGGACACTCAGAACTGCACAGGGTGGTTTGGTGAGAGGCTGTGTTGAAGGCCTGCTACCATAACAGGAATCCTGGGAAGGGGCTTGTCCTTGGGAGTCCATGTCAGTGGAAATCAGCAGGCAACTGGGACAAGGGTCACTCTTAGGGCGTGTCTTCCTGAAACTCACAGTTGTTTTTTGACCCTTGGATGCTTAAGATCTGGGGAGATGTTTGTTTCTTGAGGTCATTGGGGGGGGGGGGCTAGTGGTTACTATGCACCTTCCACCCCACCCGCTGTGTTCTATGGCTTCCTCCCCACCCAGTCTGCAGGTTGATGTCCTCTGGGGACAGAGGAAGTCTTGAGGGACTTTGAGCACCGGTAGAAATGGCCTCTTCCGCCTCGCTCTGCAGATACAGCAGTTCATAGATGGTTTTTCTCCTTGCAATTACTTGAAACTAGGGATTTACCATGAGTAGAAGTTTATTTGAGCTTCTTGTGGCTGAGAAGTTCAAATGCCTGGCCTTTGGCAAGGGCATTTGCAGTGGTCATGGCATGGTAGAAGGGCACATGAGCGCTAGGCTGAGACAGGGAACTGGCTAGGACAGCTGTTCATTCTGGTAATGCTATTATTTCATTCCTTAAAAAAACAAAAAAACAAAAAAACAAAAAAACCCCCAGAATCTTCCTCTTCCTATGTAGCCCTGGGTGGCCTCGAGCTCACAGACTTGTCTTCCTCTGCTGTTGGGATTAAAGGTGTCCTCCACCATGTTCAGACCCCACTCCTTTTGTGGGAAGTGGAACAGAGGCTTGAACCTGGGACCTTATACTTGCCAAGATGGGCTCTCTACTGCTCTTTCATGTCTTGGCTATATAGGAATCCATTCCTGAGGGCAGAGCCTTCGTGGTCCAACCACCCCTTTAAAGGATGGCGGGAGGGGGGGTGTCTCTCGGTCTGTTTCTTTATCTTTGTCTCTGTCTCTCACTTTTTGTTTTTTAATTTAATTTAATTTTCACTTACTATGTAGCTTAGGCTGTCCAGGAGTTCATTGTAGCACTGACTGGCTTCAAGTTTCCAGCAGTTCTTCTACCTTAGTTTCCCAAGTGACATATGGCCCATCACACCCAGCTTCAGCCCCAGGACTTAAAGGGCCTGGCCCTCTCTCTAGAAGAGCATCCTTTCCAGGCACACCATGTCCTGTGGGGGATGGCACTCTTCTGCCTCTTGTTTTTCTACTGTCTGCATCCCCTGCAGGCCTGAGTTTTGTGTCCTCAGACCCTCATTGAGAAAGAGGGAGCTGTGTCAGTGGCTTACTGGGGGTGAGGGAGTTCAGGAGTTCAGCTTGAGACCCCTTGAGTGTCCAGCAGGCACCCACCCATGTGGGAACAGCAGGAGAGAGGAGGTCCCCCAGTGCCAGGGCAGCGTTGGATGTCCATGTTGGTGGGAGCACACCATCTGGAGGTTTCTGGAACCCTTAGGTTTGCCTTACATTAAGCCAGAACCTTTCAGGGAACTTTTGCTGTTTTTCTTTCGTTCTTTTTTTTTTTTTTTAAGGAGTGGGGAGTGGTGGTCACTTTCTTTGAGTGTGACAGTGACTCTCACCACTGTCTGGAGATAACATTGAGGCCAGAGTAACTGAGACATGAACACAAGGGTAGCCAAGCTCTGGGCTTGATTATCAGGAGGGAAGAGGCTCTAGGGAGGCTTCTCAGTGGAGAGAGAGGCCAATAGGATGGGGGAATGAAGTGATGCCCCCTTCTTTCTAGCTGTTAAATCGAATGGCATCCCTTTGACCCCCTGTTCCGTCCTGGTGACTTAGACAAGGGAACTGTACCTTATTTCCTCATCCGTCAGATGGAAATGGCATGGATTCTTGTGAAGATTAAATATGAGGTAGGTAATGTGTTGAGAACCTCAGAGCAAGCAGAGGGGTGTCTGTGGCTACTCAGTCTTTGCTTAGCATCTCTCCCAGTTTCTCCTGTTCTCTCTGTCCCTGTGGCCCTGCAGCTGTGGGAGCCATCCCCTTGAGGACAGCCTTTCCCACTCACCCAGGTGGACCGGCCAGGCTGCATAGCTGAATGACTCAGCTCAGCACCCCAGGGCTGGGGAGAGGCTGGAGGGCTGCCTGCTCTGGGGATTTGGAGGTGGGCTGCCTGGGCCTGTTTCCTCACCTTTGGTCAGGCAGGCACTGTGAGGGTGTGTCTCTCATCCACCACCATCCACAGGAGTGGAGACATGTTTGGGACCAGGGAAAAAGGATCAACCAGACTTTAGTCTTTTGGAGGCCTCCCACACCAACTCAAGACAACTAGACCCTAGGTCTGGCTGAGTGGAGGGGGCAACATGGAGTCTCTTGGGGGAGACTGCAGAGCCCTGTGGCTTGTGTTCCAGGACCTCTGAGAGGTTCATGGATAGGACAGGTTTCCAAGGCTTCTCTTTTCCTCTGTAGACAAATACAATTTTATTTATGCAATGAACAGTATTTTTGAGAACAGTATTTTGAGATCACAGACTTCCTGGCTGCGAAAAGGTCCTATGGCTTAAATCTGGCCAAGAGCCCTAACAGTTTCTTGTCTCCTGCCCATCCAGTGCGAAGTCCCAAAGGAAGGAGAACTTTATGTACAGACCCACAAAAAGACTGCTAGAAAGCAGTGAACCCTGCTCAGAGGAATAGCGGCTGACAGCCTCCTTCCTTAGCGCCTGTGTCTTCCCCACAGGGATTGGTGCAGGCCTGTCCTCTCTCTGTGGGAAGGGAGGGGAGCCAAGCCCCCAAGGGCAGTAAATTTGAGGTGGGACAGCACAGGGTTCAACTATAAGACCTTGAGTACAATAAAAACCCCAAATCCCTCTCTAAAAGGTAATTGTAGAGACTGCAATGCAGTCTGTGTGCTTTCTTCCTGGAATGCTTCTGCAGGGCACTTGTTTGAACCTGAGGGTGCAGAACCTGCAGCCCCAGAAGGCCACTGTGCTTAAACAGGAATTACTATTAAAAAGCAGAATGGACTAGCCCCTTGCCCTAAGGCCTTGGTTCCCCCTCACACATACCATTTGTATCTGGGGAGGTGGCAAGGGAGGGGAAGGATAAGGGGTGGGCATAGGGGAGAGGAGCAAGGGGTGCTTGGCCAGACAGCTTGTTCTAGTGGGATTCCCACAAAAGGGTGTTGAACAGGGAGCGTAACTCAGTTTAATGCATGATAGCAGCTGTCAATGAGCATCTACACGGTGGGACAGTGGAGCAGGGAGCTAGGGATGGCCTCACAGTCAAAAGTTGAATGGCAGCTTGTGAGTTCCCAGGTGCAGGCCATGGGATGGTGTTCAGGGCAGAGGGACTAGACAGACAGAAGCCTGGCAGAGTGAGCAGGGACAGTAGACTTCTGTGGCTGGAGAGGAGAGGATGACAAGTCTGAGGTTGGTCAGAAGGAGGGATTGATCTCCCATCTAGAGCCACGTTGAGGGGTTCTGTCCATTTCTTGTCTGGGCTGGCTCTGTGCTTTGTACTTGGGTTGGGGGGGGCTCCCTGGAAGCCAGACAGAAGGGCTGGAGAGCGGAGACAGAGGGTTCAATATGGGGTCAGCTGTGGGTGACAATTTCAGAGAAGGTCAGTGGAAATAGGTGACTTGTGAAATGGGCTGTGGCAGTCTTAGGTGAACAGATGGACTCCAGAGGGAGAGTGGCATGTTTCCTGGGTCATGTGGGATCCAGGGTCTCTGGATACCTTGGTGGGCCCTGTAGATTCTCACCTGGGTTCTTGGCCCTTCTGGTCCAAGGGATGGTGAAAAGTGGAGGTCAGGATGGGTTAGATCTGGTCAATGGATTCTCAGGAGGGCCCTGAAACACAAACAAGCGACCCTGTCTGGGCAGTTTCACAGTGACAGAGGGACATTATGAGAACCCTGGGGTTCCTTGTGGACATAGCAGATGCTGGTGAAAAATGTCCTGGACACATGCTGGAGGGGCCAGGGCTGGTTGGGATAGCTTGGGAAGCTCTGTGTTCTTCCCAGGGCCAGCAGGTAGCTCGTAAGTTGCACCTTTCTCCAGAGCTGACCTTCAAACCTGCTGGGTTTTGTTTTTCTATTCTTTTTCTTTTCTTCTTTCTTTCTTTTTCCTAGTTGGAAAAGCACTTCTTTTCTGGGGGTTTTCCAACCTGGAGCAGGGAACAGACCTCGGAGGAGCTGGTGGGAACCTGCCCCTGACCTGTCTGCTGCCTGCTCAGCTCCAGCTCCCACCAGCATGCTTTGGAAGTGCTTGGGGGTCCTCAGGCACGTTGCCCTCTCTACCAGTTCACATTGGAGGAGAGATCAGAGATCCAGATGGTAGTCATGCATTCCATAGGCTGATTGCATGGCCTGTGTTCACTCTGCAACAGATAAGCCATGGGAAGGAAGAAGGGCTGTGACCCCACCCCACAGTCGTCCTCTGGGCTTGCTAGAATGACCTTAGAGATCCCCAGCCCTGCCTAGTCTTCTGGTTGTCTACTTAATACCTGCCTCCCTCGGGTCCATGGTGGGTCTAAACTGAATTGGGTGGGGACTCTGAGAGCAGGAGATGACATAAGGAAGATAAACGGAAAGAAGGGTATCCTACTGTATGGCATTACACCACTGTCCCCATCCTAGGGTGACTCTGAGAGACTGTGGGTGACCTCTGCTGGCTCCACCCATCTTTAGGATTTGAGGATGAGGAGGGGGGTCTTTAGCCATTGGGAAGCACATTGGGTTCTACCCAGTCTCTTTCTCAGGACCCAGGAGAAAGAGACCGTTTCTGACTCTGTGGCCCCAGGACAGTGGTAAGGATGGACTGCCCTACCCTCCAAGCTGTTCCCAGCCCCAGGACTCACTTTTCTTATTGGGCCACTCCTACAGCCTATCTCCAGTAGGCAAGAGGCACACACAGGCCAGCTCTGGTGAACTCCCCTGAGGTCCCTGGCTAATCACCTGGGGTCTGAACCGGTAAAGCTGTTTAAAAGAGAATGCTGGTTAATCAAGATGATTTCTGTTACTCAAAACATAATGTGTGCCCTCTTTAGGGGAGACACAGGCATACCAACTAGTCTGGCTCTTTTCTCTTGGTTTCCACAGGGAGACAGTTCATGAAATGGTACAGGCCTGATAGCCTGGTGTTTCTGGATATTGCTCTATCCTGGGGGCAAGATGGAGCGGTGGAGGAACAGGGCTTAGGGCATTCTTTAGCAGGGACAGACAGCACCTGCACACAGCTAGTGGGAGAGCTGGGTGGAGCAGTTGGACAGAGGGCCAGGAGAGCGAGGGCTTCTGAGCTGGAAAAGTGATTAAATCAGGCCTGGCAGGACCAGAGAAAAGGGCTTCAGATTCACTGAGGTGAACAAAGGTTGCTGGCCTAGCTGAGGTACCCCTAAAGGCAGCCAAATCACTGGAGGCACTGGCAGGTCCTGAGCCCTTGACGCATGGGTGAATTGGCTCAATGTTTGCAGCCTTGTGCAGCTTCAGCTCCTCATCACCTTCTCTGAGAGTTATGGGGAGGGGCCCTGGGAGTCACCCTGGCCTCCTGGGGTTGTAGACAGGCTGTTTGATCAGTGAGTGTGTAAATTGGGATTTTATGGATTGCTTATTCACTGCTGGAGCTGAGGCCCCCAAATTCCTCTGAGCCCCAGAATGTGGAGCTTCTTCCTGGGAGGGGGAGGGGGAGGCCGGCTTCCCAAAGGCCCCACTGTCCTGCTGTGGCTCTTCCTGAGGCCCCAGGCTTTGTCAGTGGAGGGTTGAGCAGTTCCAATGTGCTAGTACACTCCCTGGGGGCTGTTGGACAGTGGGACTTACTAGTCATCGGTGTGATTGGCCAGAGACCATGAGAGGGGGTTTGTGGAAGCAGCTGTGTGTGTGTGTGTGTGTGTGTGTGTGTGTGTGTGTGTGTGTGTGTGTG
>CAJQZJ010033609.1:5146411-5169374 GCA_907164525.1 Lophiomys imhausi | reverse complement strand
TTTTTTTTTTTTTTTTTTAATGGGAAGGAAAATGCTTCTGCCAGGCAGATCGATGCCATGTGCACCAGTGTACTCAGGTTTTTCCTATTTATTGTGGACGGGAAGTTCGCCATCTCCGCCTGGCAGACCGGGCACACCGGACATGAGTTGGCACCAGGGCCCGAGGAACTCCTGCTCTCTTGCCGCAATGCTTTTGTCTTCTTGCCTTCTGAGTGTCACTCTCCTTTTCCATTTTACCTTCTCTGTATTGTCGTAGTTTTCGCCTCTTGGTTTTGTCACTGACCTCTCCCCACACTGTCCTTGTTCTTTTTCCGATTCTCCTTCCGGTCCCCATCCATCACCTCTGCTTCTGTCTCTGTCTAGCTCCCTCTGTGTCTCCTGGACCCTGTGCTTTGACCCTCACTCCTAATTGTTCCTCATTCACACTCTTGGCAGAAGTTCTTTTAGCCCAGAGGCTGAGAAGGGGGGGGGTAGGAATTCCCCAAGCGTCCCCCCACCCACCTTGCCTACCTGAAATCTTGGGTCTTAGGGGTGGGGCAAGGGGAAAAAAACCACCCAAAGAAGGGTTTTGTTTTGATTCATTTCGGTTTGTTCATTTTTGAGGGCAAGTCCCAGAAATGTAGATTGCTTAATATTTTAGGCCTCTTATTTTTGTAAGATGTGTAGGATTTGCTGTGTTTCGTTTTATTTTGACAACTCAGGAAGAAACTGACCTCAGAAAGAATGTTAGAGTTTGGCTGCTCTCCAATTCCAGGGGAGCAGATTCTCCCAGATCAGAGAGACTTGGGACGGAGGAGAAAGACCAGACATGAGCTCCAAACTGCTGTTCCTGGGACAGAAGCAGAATGTATCTAAAGGCTTCCTCCCCAGGCCCAGCTTCCAAGCGAGGTGACAGATGGGACGGGCTTCAGAAGGTGGGACTTGCTCCCTTACCATTCTCCCCAGTGGGCCCAGTCCTCAGCTTCCGGTTGCCTGTGAGGCTCACGGAGAGTTGGGGTGCTCTTCTCCATTTCCTGCCTCAGGGGTGACAGGGGCAGAAGGTTCTCAGGCCATCTTAACTGGAAGCCTGCTCTGTCAGAGGTGCCGATAGCAGGCTAAGAGAATTTCCCCAGGCGTGAAGATAGTCTGGCTACAAGTATGGCTGGGCACAGTATTGACTACTAGGAGCAGGCCACCTGTTCCCCTGGGAAGTCAGGAGGCAGAGCACTGCTCTGGAGAAGGTTCTGTTCCCTGGAAGGCGCAGGGTGTTTCCCTGTTACGGTAGTCTAGAGCTCTTCTCTGCAAACCACGTTCCTCCTGGTCATTCCCTCGATAAGGCTTCAGCTGTTCGGCCCTTCAGACCATTTCACAATCTTTGGTGCAAAGAAAGAACACTCGCCATTTTTGTTCCACTCTAGTCCCTCTGCTTGCCCCTACGGTTCCTAGTTCCCTTCACTTTATGGCCATGAGAGATGGGGCAGGGACAGGCTGCTGAGGGCAGATGCAAGCCTAGGAGCGAACGACAGGAGCCTCTCTCTGGAGCCAGGCAACCAAAAGCAGGACTTGGTGCCTCAAAGCAAGTGGCCACAGCATGCTGCTGCAGAAGATCCTTGGTGGGGGCATGGAGTAAGGGAGCTCTCTCAGGTCTGGGGGTAGGGGTGGGGGCGGAGGGTCAGGGAAGTACAGTTGGGAACCCAGCTGTCCCTTCAAACAACAGCACCTCTAGGGGGCTGGGTAGGAGTTCATGGACCAATCCCCAGGGGTCCCATACTTCCTTTACTGGGCTCTTTCTGTTCCCAGGTTTGGAAACTTTGCACAAGAAGACAGCCCCCAGCTGCAGCACCTACCTCTTTATCATGGGGCAGGATGGCAGGGCAGATCTAGCCCTAACAATGTTGGGGGGCATACCAAAGAATCCAGGGATGGAGTGCAGGGGAGGGCATGCTGGCCGTCCACGCTCTGTGCTAATATCGGGTTGGGATTCTCTCCCTCAGTGTAACCATTTCTACCTCATTGCTGTGTGTTGTACATGGACATATTTATCTCCTGTCTGATGATGCTCTGCAGTTGTGGTCTGTCTACCTCAGGAGAGACTGTATTTTAAAAGAAAATATTACACAGTATTAAAGTTATGATGTGTGGTATCCAGAGAATTTCTTGGGATAGTGGGATATGGGGAGTGTTGGCTACTCAGGTCTGTCAGTGTTATGGGACCTGAAGAGGAGGGCCTCAAGAGCAGGACACATACCTGGTTGAGCAAGGTGAAGGTCAGGCTTGTCCTTCACAGGGTGGAGGGCAAGGTGTGGAGACATCTGAGACCCAATGTTTCAGGACACATGATGTCCTTTGTCCATTTCCTAACTGTCTTTCAGTCCCAATTATCGTTGACAGCTCATGGTAAACTGGGAGATGGAAAAGTTAGGGATGGTGTTTAAAAGCTCCGTGGAGAAGCTGGGACCCACTACTGTCTCAGGTCCTTGTCTGCCACAGCTGGATCATTAAAATGTACTGGAGGCCAAGGGAAGAGTGTGTCAGGCTCCCTCTTAGGGCTCACTACAGGCTCAGAAGAGGCAAAGCCAAAAGCAGCCTCCAGAGGGACAAATGTGTGCATTCCCAGGATTCAAAGAGGACGGACCTACCTTTTGATTCTCAGAGGCCCAGATATGCCCTCCTCCAGTTTTTCATGTACCTATTGCTGAGAATGTACCTATTCTCACAAGAAGGACTTGTGAGAATGCCAAATAAAATGACCTCCCCAAACTGCCAAGGACACCCCTGTGAATCCACAGCAGGGACAGTCTCCCAAACAGATCATATAAATATATAACTAAAAACTAGGAATGGATGCTGGGGGTGGATCGTAGGAATCTTCTCACAGCTGGGATAATTATTTGACGGTGCTACACAGCTGGAAACTTGTTGAGTGAACCACGTGTACTCCAATGAAGGACACGTGACTTCTCTCGAGAATGCCCAGGAGAGCCAGTGAAACAGCTCAGCAGGTAAGTGTTTACCCTGCAGCTGTGAGGACCAGAGTTTGGATCCTGGCACCCATGTAAATGCTGGGCTGGTGTGGCGGCCCACCCTTCCAGCCCTTGGAAGGCAGAAGTACATCGCAGCCGGCGATCCACAGCGTGAGCTCGTTGATCAGTGAGCGCCCCAGTGTCCAGAGCACCCACGAAGCCGGCAAGGAGGCCCAGGCTGCTGGACTGCGTGTATGGGAGCTCCTATTTACCCTCAGAGTAAGATGGCTCGACGGACTAACATATCGGCCTCAGGCCTGCACCTGTGCACACACAGGTGCCCCCATACCACACAGACACACGAAAAAAAGTACCTTCCCAGGTCAGCAAAATGGGGAGGCTGGAGAGGGTACTGTTGTCACCCGCCGTCCATGTTTGTCACAAGAGCATAAAATAGAGGTAGGGGTGGGGAGACCTGAGGTGGGAGAAATCAGGCGACACTCTACCCTTTAGAGCGGTTTGCCACAATGAAACCTCAGCTTGTAGGTGAGTAGGTAGGTGGCTGTAGACCGGGTGCAGGTAGGGACTGGCTCGCAAGAATTCACACATTGAGTCAACAAGCCTTTCCTGAACGCTTACACACTGGTCATTGTTGGGGCAATGCGGGGCGAGGCAGTAAAAAGGTCTAGCAGCAGTGTGCTGGACATGGTAGGGGTGTGGGAATACTTGAGATGGGGCTAGGTGATGTGTGTGAGCTGTTTGTGATTCCCAGAAGTCATGAGACAGTTGGATCCACCATGGAAGCCAAACTGCTGGACCGTGAGCCAAACCACCTTGGGAAATGATGTTAGGTAAGTGTGGGCCCAGTGTGTGTGGGTGGGAGAACGGAGATATGGCCCAGCCCTGGGAGGGTGATTCTAAGACTAGCAGATGTGAGAGCGCGCTAACATCTGGGCCTTGGCTGGGTTTGCGGGCTGATAGCGAGCAGACAGTCCAGGGCTTCTGCTAGAAGTCGAAGGATGGTAAATGAATTAGAAGAAGTCGGGTATCAGTGGGGCTATATTAAGCACTGGACTGTAAGGCCCAGACTCCCACCCAATCCCGCAGCCATTGCAGTGGCTCACCAGTGCCCGCCCTCCATCGAGGGTTACTGGGGGCCTCTTTCCCTTAGACCCTGAGCCTTCAGGTCTGTGGCCTCCTCCCCAATCCCAGTAGCTGAGTTCTCTCTGCCTGGGACGTTCCGCTTTCCACGAATGCTCCTGTCCTCTACGCCACAATCCCCGGCCTTGCAACGGAGCCTCCGCATTCGGAGACCCTCCCTCGGGCCGAGCCATGGCGTGGACGCTGGTCCTGACGCTTTGTTGCGGGGTGCTGGGCCCCACGAGCGCGCTGGACGCCATGGGACCCCACGCAGCAGTCCGCCTGTCGGAGCTGCTGACCCCGGAGGAGTGCGGCCACTTCCGATCGCTTCTGGAGGCAGCCGAGCCCGACGTGGACACTGAGCTGGCCCGGCTATCCGAAGACCGATTGGCGCGACCTGAGCCGCCCACACCCATGCTCGGGACTCAGGGACCGGCGGGGCTACAGCGGCGGGCGGCAGCCACACAGCCTTCGGAGGGGCCAGAGAGCACGTCTGTCGGATCCACAGAGGTTTTTGATGGCTGCCGCGAGGCGCTGGCGTCCTGGTTGGCCGCCGAGGCCCCTGCCCTGTCGTGGGACCGAGTGGCTCGGGCTCTGCGGCGCAGCGGCCGCCCCGATGTGGCGCGGGAGCTGGCCAAAAATCTCCACCAGCAGGCGACGTTGCAGCTTCGCAGGTCGGGAGCCAGCTACGTGCGGCCTCCCGCGGTCGCGGTCAAGGCTGCGGCCCGGACCCCCGCCCCGGCCCCGCGCGGCCGCCGCGCCGCGGTCCCGGTGCCTGCCTGGGACGAGCTGGAGCTGATCGTGGAGCGCCTGCCGCAGCCCCCGTACGCGCGCAGCCCAGCAGCCTGGGCCCGGCCGCTGGGACTTGGCCTCCTAGCCGGCTTCGTGGGCGCTCTGGGGACTGCGGGGCTGATCACCGTGCTCACACTGTGGATCACCGGCGGTGACGGTGACCCCAAGTGGCCTCGTGCCCAAGGTCCACCCGCCTCCTTACCGCCCAGGCCGGTCCTGGCGCCCTGTACCTGGGAAGCAGAGCCGCTCTTGCCCCGGACCCTGGCCCCTCCACCCGCCCCTGTGAACCCATGAACCGCGGGGTAGTGCACTTGACGGTGGCCGCACCCCATAAAGTTTCCAAAAAGCGGCGGACGGGGGAGTCAGTCTGTGGCTGGTTGGATGGAACTGGGCGGTGCAGTCCTCGGCCCCGGGGTCCCCTGCGCTGCCCCGTGCCCGTGTGCCAAGCTTTTGGCTTCGGTCCATTGCGTGCCAGGAAACTGCTCACCCTAGGGCCTCTTGAACCCAGAGGTGTGTAACTTGCAAGTCTGAAGGAAGCCTGACACTCAGTGGGGGGCCTCCTGAAGGGCCAGCTGGAGCCTGGAACGTTCCCACCCACCTCCAAGGGATGAGCCAGTTCCACCCGGTGAACCAAGCCCTGGCGAACCAGTAGCCAGGGAGTCAGTCCTAGGGCCAGGAGTTTGGGGAGAGAGCCATGACAGAATGACAGGCCAGTCCAAGAGGAGAGTTGAAAAGAAGATTGACGTAACCCTTTATTGCAAATTCTAAAGTAAAAAGATGTACAGTACAAAGTAAAATTGAAAATTCAGACTATAAACTTCCAATCCACTTACACATTCTCGTTTCTCAAGCATTTCTGCCATTTCCGCAAAAACAGAACAGGGACGGAGTGGAGGGGGTAAGGAAGGAGATACAGCAAGGGGGAAAATTAGAAGAGTCACAAACCCCAGAAGCAAGTGCAAGGAAAGACATTTCTCGACCTGCTGTCCTGGTGAAGAGAAGCGGGGTGGAGCAGTGCAGTTTAAAATGGCTCTCAGAACAGCAGCGTTTACGGTGCTAGCCCATCTTCCTCAAGTCCAAAGTATACTTTGCCCTTCCCTGGTACCTTTGTCTCTGTATCTCAGAGCGCTTTACAAAACATCTAGTTAAAGCCTCACAACACCCCTGTGAGGTAGGTCAGTATTATTACCCCCATTTTACAGATGGGGAAACTGAGGCACAGAGAGGTTAAGTGACTTGCCCAAGGCCACATAGTGAGCCAGTGGTCAAGCTAGGGGTGGAACAGAGTTCTATCCCTCTTCTGGAACCACTGGACCACACTCCCCGTTACCTATGTACATTCTTCACACACACACACACACACACACACACACACACACACACACACACAAACACACACACATGTACACACCTGCCCACCTCACCCCACTTAGCCTCTATGTACAGCAAACAGCAAGTGGGGTCATGGGCAGAGGTGCCTCACGAGTGTTTTAATGGAGGAAATCTTGGCCAGAAACAGGCCGAGGGGCAAGTCTTGGCCTCTCAGCATAGACCTCCTGACCCCCTGGCTGACTGACGGCAGCTAATTCTTTAGGGGTGGGGGAGTACCTGAAAATGAACGAAGCTTTTTGCAAAACTTTGGGCAACATCTGAGAAAAGAAAGAGGCGTCGTGACAGAGGACTCCAGTCACGATCCTAACCATGGCAACTTCACTGCCACAGAGGGCCTGGAGGCTGAGGCTGAGGAGGGACAAGGACAGGACTGACCTACCAGCCATCTCTCTCCAGTCCAGCTACTAGGGTGGACTAGAGTGGGCACTTCAAGATCCTCCTGAGTGTTCCTAGACCAGGAGACATGGCCTGGAGAGGGATGTTCCTGAGGGGTGCCCCTCCCCTGCCCAAATGTGAAGGGGACAGCCCCAGTCTGCCTGATTGTGGGATGGAGGGACGGGGCCCAGCACTAGCTAGTGGAGAGAGAGGTGCTGGGCAGCGTGCTTGCACTAGCTTTGGGGGGCAGGGGATAGTTTAAAATCATATCCATGAACAAGGCAGAGGTAAGGCCAGACCAGCTGGGTTGGTTGAACTCATCTGTGGGGGCTCTGCTGGGTGGGGCTGGTGAGGGAGGGGCAATGCCACATGCCATTAGCAAGCAGGGACCCCTGGGGGGGGGTCAGGACCTGGCTTCTCTCTGCAGTCTCTACCTAGCTAGAATTGGGAGGCTCTCGTTCCCCATCATTTCCCAAATGCTCCAGGGTCCCAGGTCCCTTCCAGAACTCAAGAATCGGGCAAGTCAGACAACAGACACACCGAGACAGGCTTCCCTTGTGTGATAAAAGGGTCATTTTTATTTTGTTTCCTTTTGGCTTATAGTAATTTACTGTTTTTTTTTTTTCCCATGTCTCATTTAGGGCAGCATTGCTCTCCATGCGTTCACTGACACACTTGTTTTTTACAGGTTACGTTGGTCGTTGGTGAATCACTCTGGGCACTGCAGCTCCAGGGGCCCTGATAGGGGGCTTGTCTCTCTGCCTACAGCTTCAGATGCCCAAATGGCTCATTTCCAGATGGGGCGTGCAGGCCATGTGGACTCAGGGAAGTTCTCTCAGCTCTCTAGGATTCCCAGTTTTCTCACCCTAAGTCATAGGGAAGTTAAGAAAGAAAGGGGTGTCTTCACACAACCAGCAGTCAGGGCACCTACTGCTCAGGGGTCGGCTCTGCACTTTAAATGAACAGCATCACATGACTTTTTTCTTTTTCTTTTTTTTTAAAATTTTTATTTTTAAAGGATTGTGGAATATAAATACTGCACCAAGGACCCGGCTACAAAAAATAAATATTTATATTTATATATCTCTATATATATGTGCAGCAGTACTGGCTGCTGCTGCTCTTTGATGGGTTCGTGAATATTTGGCAAAGCATTGCCACTTGCTCACTCAGTGAGGACCCAAAACAAAACCAAACCAACCAAAACCTGCCATAGCTGACTCTTCAGGTTCAGGGGCTGTTAACTGTGGGTGTGAACTGCTGGTGATGGAGTGGGTCACAAGAAGGAAGGATGTGCAGCAGGATGGAGGCGGGGAGGGGATGGCTGGGTGGAGGGGCCGAGGGTGAGGGGCACTGGTGGGACAGGTCTAATCGGAGTGAAAGTCAGAGCAAGAGGTGGCTTCTTCCCTGCAAAGCTGTTGGAGGGTAACAGAGGAAACCGAGGCAACAGCCTGCTGGGCTGGGTTAGGACCTGGGGGAGGAGGGCCAGATCTAGTAGCTTAATGACATTACTAGCATGGTGCGTGGTGTTCCTAGCAGGATCACATAGCTGTTGCCCATCTCAAGATCTAAGAACAATAATTAAGTTTAGCCAAATCTTGCATAGAAGTGGTTAGAATTTATTGCACATTGGAACAAAAATATATATATTTTGTCATTTTGGAAAAGACCATTAGCAATAAAAAAATTTTTGTATGTCTGTCTGGTTGGGGGTGTACATTGGCTGACAGCATCTAAGTTCTAAGAAGAAAGGAAAGTATAAAAAATAAAAATAAACATGACAGTGGCATAAGCCAGAAGCCATTTCCTATTTAATAAGTTAATAATTTGTATTTACAAAAAGGCATGCCAATAAAATAAAATTATATATTACAGTATTTATAATTCTCTTAAAAAGAATAACCACACGCCAGCTCCTATTTTGTGCTGTTTACGACGTTGCTTGCACGTGGTTCTCTACATTTGTCCTAGCGCCGGCAGCCCTGTTACTCCCTGAGCTGGTCTCTGGTGCTCAGGAGAGCTAGACAGTGTCTACCAGGCCAACACGACAGAAAGCTCTGCTCACTGACTGGCTGTGGTTTGTTCTACGCCAAACTAGTCAAGTGGACAGTGACATTCAATCCAGAGTGCTTCTACTGCAAGGCAGACTGGTGTGTCTGATGTGTCTAAGATGGCTGCTCACTTCCCTCTACACTATGCTCAGGGAGGATTTGTGTTGATTTGGTTCAGAGAGACTTTCTGACCTTCAGGTGCAGCATCTTGGCTTTGAGACCTCATGGCCAGGTGGGACAGCCTGGACTAAGAACTGTCTTCTGCAAAGCAGGAGATGGAATGGAAGATATGGCACTCCCCAGAAGCTCTCCCCCAATGACAGTGGGCAGACCACTAAGCAGAAAGCAAGGCGGGCTGAAAGGAAATGCCAGAGTAAGCTGCAATGCCCTAAAGAATTACTACGGAGTCCCTTTCTCACAAAAGCCAGTGTAGAAACAAGACCAAGTGGCCGTGGACCAGTGGCAGCTCCATCTCGGACCATTATTCTAACCACAAATGAAAGAGCCCACAGTGATACCCCAGCCAACACTGCTGCCTGGCCCCAGCCCTGGACAGCTGGGAAGGGAAGTCCTGCCGGCTGGAGGCAGGAAGAACCATGAAGATGGGGGCTTGTGACAGCTCCTCTGTAGGAGAGGGCAGTTCAGAATATCTGAACCCCTTTCCGTATCTACCTGAGCCTGGAGAAAAGCCATAATGCACATAGACATGACACTGAAGGAAGCAAGCACCCCATAGCCCCCAAAGGTTCCCCCAAAGGCCTCCCAGAGGTAACATGCTACTATGAAAAGCACTTGTATCTCTGCCCCATGTGTCAGCTCTCCTGCATGAAGGCTAAACAATCATCATGATATTGCAAGATACAAATGAACTCTTTTTCTATTTGTTTTTTAGCCCTAGGATTTGGTTTTACAGTGACATTAATAGTACAAGCCATTCGGGGCCAGAGTCTCCCCATGTACGGAACAGAGCAGCATTTGATAGTTTACCTTGCAAAATGTGCAACAATGGCTGGATGTTAGAGATGTCTGTGAAACATGTACACGCAACGGATCCATGTGCTTGCTGGGTTGGCTTGTTTTGTTGTTGGTCAATCGGTTAATTATGTTTCCCTACCCGGAGATGTACGAAAGGCTTCTATGAACTGAGGAAGACTGCAGCCAGTGTGGAACTCTTACCATTTCTCCAAATACAGTGAGCGGTGCAGGGCTGGGTCCCGTCCAAAGGCTGACCCGATGCAGGGACGGGAGTAATAGCAGCGTCTTGTGGTGTGTGGATCCCATGCATGACTTCTGATCACAGCATGCCACCATGCAAATCATTTCTACGCATTGAACAAGCACAATATTTGGAATCGGCCTGAGCAAGTCCTCCTCAGCCTGAAAAATACCTGATTGTTTTCCCCCACCCATCTCCAAACCACTTGACGCCCACGTGGAGAGGATGCTGTTTATGTCAAAGAAACAGACAAGTGGCGACACAGGCTGAATGTGTGTGCGCGTGTGTGCATGTGTGTGTGCGCGTGTGTGCATGTGTGTGTGCGTGCTTCTTTTTGCTGCTTAGCTTAACTAATGTGAGAATGCAAACATTGTTTTTGCATGAACAAACAAACTTTTAAAGTGATGCTTTCTGCTTCTGAGAATCAACACAATGAAAAAAATAAAATCCGTTTGGCTGCAACGGCAATCTGCTGCTCCCGGCAGCTGCCTCTGTTTTGTATCCTGCTAGTTTAGTCCTAAGTTGCACTGACTGCGTGTGGAACATGCAGTAACCACCTGCCCAAGCGATAGAAAATCTGTGAGTCCAGAAGCAGGGTCCTTTGCCCTCGGAGGTCACTGCTCAAGATGCAACCGGGTCACATGTGAGCAGACTAGGTTTGGTATAGGTCCGTCTTCTGGCACAGCATCTCCGCAGCTGCCCCGCGTCCGTGGGATTCGGAAGTTTGTAAACAAGCTTTCTCTTGCCAGTGTTAAGCCAGTGTGTTAGCCTCCTCCTCACTCTCTTCTAACACTTGGATTCTCTGACCTCTTTTTGCCTCTTGGCTCTTTCCCTTCTTCCTTCCTCGGCCTGCTGCTGCTTCTCCTTGTCAGGTTTCGTCACGCTGTCGTAGGAGGGGAGGGAGGCTGTGGACGGCGTGCTCTCCTTTTTCTCCCGGTGTGCGCCTCCATTCTCCAGCTTACTGATCTTTCTGCAGATGAAGCCCCGCCTAGCCAAATGTCCCCTATAGGCACGCTGCAGGACCACCGCGGATACCTCCTCCTGCTTGCGCCGCAGAGTGGTTGTGATAGGCTCGTAAGACACTTTGGAAGGATTGGATGCCACGAACCGCTCCTCCATCTGCTGCCGCAGTATGTCCAACTCCCCACTGTCTCCCAGGACCCGCTTGGTGAAGGCGAAAAGGATGTCTAAGCAGTGGATGCGGTCCCCGCTCACCATGGGCAGGTCCATGGCGATGAGCTCAATGGTGTTGGGCTTGGGTACTCGGAGAGGGTGCTCCAGGGCATCGGCAAAGTCTGCCAGCTTACAGTACTCGATGAACTGGGTGGCGTCGGGGTCGAACTTCTCCCAGATCTCATAGAAAGTCTCGAAGTCGTCCTCACTCAGAGGGTCGGCACTCTCTTCTGTGGCCACACTGAAGTTCTCCAAGATGATGGCGATGTACATGTTCACTACGATCAGGAAGGAAATGATAATGTAACTGACAAAGAAGAAGATGCCCACCGAGGGGTTCCCGCAGTCCCCTTTGAAGCCGCTTCCTGGGTGTTCCTTGTCCAGGCTGCAGTCAGGGGGACGGTTCAGGATTGGCAGCAGCAGGCCATCCCAACCAGCGGAGGTTGTGATCTGAAACAGGCAGATCATGCTGTTGCCAAACGTCTCAAAGTTGAACATGTCGTCGATGCCAGCCTCGTGCTTCACATACGCAAAGTTGGACATCCCAAAGATGGAGAAGATGAACATGACCAGGAAGAGCAGAAGGCCGATGTTGAACAGGGCAGGCAGCGACATCATTAAGGCAAAGAGCAGGGTGCGGATCCCTTTGGCGCCCTTGATCAGACGCAAGATGCGCCCAATGCGGGCCAGTCGGATGACGCGGAATAGGGTTGGGGAGACAAAGTACTTCTCGATGATATCAGCCAGGAACATTCCTGAAGGAGGAACAGAGATGTGATTACCAGGCAGGGACACCCTTCTCTCTTCTCGGGCACTGTGGAACGCACAAGTTCAAAGGGCATGTAGAATGAGCTGACAACAGTTACACAGAAACTGTGTGCTCAGTCGGCAGGTTTAACCAGCCAACCCTAGCCCTAGAGGCATCCGTGGACCTCAATGGCTTTGGTGTTTTTACAATTTCTACTATGAGTGAATTCATTAGTAACAAAGTGTCCTCTATGTTTAGGAAATAATACAGGACTATCTTTCTGTATTTATATATTTAAGATGTTAATTGCTTTTCATCTGCAAGACTGGTCCCTCAATTAAGATGACTTTACATTATTCCTTCCTGTGACTAAAACAAGGTAGATCTTTTTTTTCCATTTTTTTTCAATGTGCATGCATACAGCTTTTCAAATGTTCTCCATGATGCCATCAGATTTTTAAATCCCCAAAGAGAGAGTGAGAGGCTCCCCTCCTGATACCCTTTGACATTCACATCTTAAGTATTCTGTTAATGCTACACATTTCAATGTATCTTACTCTTGGATTGCTTCTCATTCCCCATTTCCTCACAAGAGATCTAGCTTTGGAGATTAAAGAGAGCTGCCTAGGGTGGCCTTCCACTTGGTGCTTCAAGAGTTTGAGCTGAAAGGTGTAAATCAGAAATCAGTTTCAAAGCAGGTAACACACCAGCAGGAGCTGGATGCAGAAGGAGAGGTGAAACATACAATTGGATGCCCTTTCTAGTTCCACTCCTATGTGGACCCACCTCAAGCAGACACTTGTCTTAAAACTAAAGAGCAACACAGGGAAGTCCAAGGAAGGCCACAGAAGGAAGAGGGGTGCAAAGGCCAGAAGTGAAAGCAAGAGCTGTTCTCTACATGCAACGCCATTCTCTGCCTTCCACATGCCAAGGAGACAAGATGAACATCCACTCACACGAAGCTTGTAACTAGGGAAGTGCCTCTTAACCATAAGAATTCATAAGTATTGGGATTTCAGCTTCAGGAAGCTCAAGAATTTCTCCTTTGAAGGTTTTAAGCCAGAAGAGACAGGCTGGAGAGATGTACATTGGTTAAGAGCCCTTGTTGTTCATACAGGAGACCCAGGTTCGATTCCCAGCACCCACATGGCAGCTCACAACTGTCTGCAATTCCAATTCTTGGGAATTTAATACCTTCTTCTTGGATACCAGTCAAACATGTGGTACACATATATACATCCAGGCAAAACACATTAAAAAAAAATCCCAGAAAAGAACCCCACCTTCCAGGAAGGGACCCAGGGTGAGTCTGGAGAGGGGTTGGTACTCTCCTCAGAAGCCAAGGATGCCTGGGTCTGACAGCTCCCCCCCCCCCATTACTTACACAGGGTGCTGTGGTCTAATAAAAGTGGGCAATATGGGAGCGGAGAGATGACTCAGAGGGCCTGGGTTAGGTACCCAGAGCCCACATGGTGGCTCACAACCACCTGTAACTGCAGTTCCAGGGATGCAGCACCCTCTTCTGACCTTCATGGGCACCAGGCACACGTGTGGTGCACAGATACAGGCAAAACACCCAAAACCATAAATAAGTCTCTTTTGTTTGCTTGAGACAGGGTCTCATCATGGAGTCCTGGCTGTTCTGGAATTTGCTGTCAAGTCCAGGCTGGCCTTGAATTTACAGAGAGCTGCCTGCTTCTGCCTCCCGAGTACTGGGGTTAAAGGGTATGCACCTCTACACCCTGACATAAGTAAGTCTTAACAACAACAAAAAAGAAGTGGACAGCGTGGGAACCAGAGCTCTTCACTGCCAGACTCACAGGAGGCCTGTTTCAGAGGTGGAATGTATGCAGCAACTTTCAAAAGGGATGTCCTTGTGCAGTGTCACCTCAAAAAATTTAGCTTAGGGATTCTTTTCTTGGGAAGACACGTCCCAAGACTCAGTGTCACACATGCCAACATGCTTCGCTGTCAGAGACTGGCATAGGCAAAGGGCAGGCCTTGTGGTACCCACACTGCCAAACTCAGAAAGCAGGCTGCAGTCACTGGTGCTTTGGTGAGCTCCCTGGTTCTGAGCCCTAGCTTGCGTCAGCGGTCAGTGGGCTAGCACTTCTCTGTTCACTCGCCAGAACTTCCACCCTGCTGTGTTTTTAGGTTGAAGAAAACATGAACTTTGGGACCAACTTGAGTTCTGCTTCTTCTACTTCCCAGTTGAATGACCCATACAGTGAAGATAAAACAAAAACAAAACAAAACAACCAGCTTGGCTCTGGTCCCATTGTAAGGCCCCAGTGAGACACCTGGGGGAGAACTTTCCAGGTCCACTTGCCCTCACTGGTGTCTCTGTAGCCAGCACTACTGGCAACAGCGGCACCTCTGTGACTGCTGTGACTGCTGTCTGTAACCCAACTGCTTCCACCTTACCAGTCTCCCAGCCATTCTCTTCCCATCACATTTGTGTGTGTGTGTGTGTGTGTGTGTGTATGCACGGGTGTGCATGTAGGTACTTACATGTGGAGGTCAGAGGTCAACCTTGGGTGTCATTTCTTAGGTGCTATCCACTTTGTTTTATGAGACAGGGTCTCTCACTGGCCTGGAACCCACCAAGTGGGCTATGTGGGTCAGCCAGTGAGCCCAAGGGATCTATCTGTCTGTCTGTGTCTCCCCAGTGAAGGGATTCTAAGCATGTGCACCATGCCCAGAACATGGGTTCTGCAGATCAAGTTCAGGTCCTCACGCATGTACAGTGTACTGGCTCGCTTTGTCAACCTGACACAGCCACAGTTACCAGAAAGGAGGGAGCTGTAGGCAAGACTGTAGGGTGTTTTCTTAATTAGTGATTGATGGGGAGGACCCAGCCCATTGTGGGTGGGGCCATCTCTGGGCTGGTGGTCCTGGGTTCTACAAGAAAGCAGACTGAGCAAGCCAGTAAGCAGCACCCTCCATGGCCTCTGCATCAGCCGCTGCCTCCATCTAGGCTCCTGCTCTGCTCGAGTTCCTGCCTTCACTGCTTTTGATGATAAACTGTTCTGTGGAACTGTGAGTGAAATAAGCCCTTCCCTGTGGAAGTTGACTCTGGTCATGGTGTTTCATCACAGTGGTAGTAAGAAACCCTCACTAAACACACAGCAAAGCATTTACCAGCCGACCCATCTCCCTAGACTACTGCCACACTTAAAAAACAAGTTTCTTTTATCTTTCCTGGTAGACTTTAAATCCCTTGAAAGCAAATGTTATCTCTTGCCCCTGAGCTGCAGCATTTATACCCAGGACTGCTGGGAACACTTAACTGTGTGACCTGCCTGGAGGATGGAGGCACACACAAGCGCTTTCCTGGAGGATGGGGGAGCACACAAGCACCTGTCTAGAGGATGGGGGAGCACACAAGCCCCTCCCTGGAGGATGGGGGAGCACACAAGCACCTCCCTGGAGGATGGGGGAGCACACAAGCACCTCCCTGGAGGATGAGGGAGCACACAGGCGCCTCCCTGGAGGATGGGGGAGCACACAAGCACCTGCCTGGAGGATGGGGGAGCACACAAGCACCTCCCTGGAGGATGGGGGAGCACACAAGTGCCTGCCTGGAGGATGGGGGAGCACACAAGCACCTGCCTGCCCCAGGCAATTCAGGCTCTCAGAGATCTCGTCCTCACAGCAGGGCCCCTGTCCCTCCTCTGGCCCCGCCCACTCACCCACAATGGAGAGGATGACCACTACGAAGTCGAAGATGTTCCAGCCAATGGTAAAGTAGTAGTGTCTCAAGGCAAACATTTTGAGCACACACTCGCAAGTGAAGAAGATGACGAAGACCAGGTTAATCCAGTAGAGGATGTTCTCCATCTGCTTGCTCTGAGTGTCTGTCTCCACCATCATTGTCACCATGTTAAGGCAGATTAGCATCATGATTACGATGTCGAAGGCTTGTTGAGTGACAAAGTCAAAGACAATCCCTTGGATTTTGTTCTGAGAAAGGAAGACAGGGAAGTAGTCATGGAAGCCATCGAACCCCCAGAGCTGCTGCCCTGCTCATCCATGCTCCTTGTCACCCCCTCAGCAACTATCTGACAGGAGTGCCCACAGTCCACAGCAGGGGTGCTGGGCTCAGTGTCCTCAAGCACCATTCTGCTGTCCTGAGCTGACATCACCTGGAAGCCTTGCTCCTGCCCCGGCTGCTCTGTCCCAGTCCCACAGCTGCTCTTTTGTTACTGGAGACTCAGGAGCCGGCCTGTGGCTTCCACCCACTCTTCTCCATTGGCTCTCCTGAGGACTTAAAGAGTGCTGGGTGTACCGTGTGCTTCCTGAGGACCTCGCCCAGCTCCTTCCTCTCTATCCTTCATCTCGGGTGTCAAGCTGAGGGTCACCCTTGCCTCTCTCCCTTCCTCCAAACATAGTCAGCCAGTTTGAGGCAGGGTCTCTCTCTGTAGTCCAGGCTGGCCTGCAACTCAGCTATGTGGCCCACACTGCTTGGAACTCAAGCAGTCCTTCTCCCTCAGTCTCCCAAGTGCTGGGATTACAGGCCCAGATCTGAGCGTATATGTGTGTGTATGTATGCATGCATTTGTTTTTTTTTTTTTTTTATTTCATTGGCTTTAATTTACCAAGTACCACCAACTGCACTTGACAGATGTGGCCATATCAATCACAGCTGTTTCCACACCATTCTTTTTTTTTTTTTCTCATCTGATTTCTTTAATTTCTTTTTTTTTCCTTTATTTTTTATTTCTTCAAGTTACATCTCAATCGCAGTCCCCTCCCTATTCCTCCTCCAGTCCCACCCTCCCATCCTCAACCCTCCATCCTCTTCCCTTTTTTTTTTTCTTTTAAGTTTAAGGTATATCTTATTTCCCCCTACAGTTTCCCCTTTCAGTCCAACAAATGGCTCTTTCTCTTATAATAACAAATACAATACAGTACAACACAGGTAATTAGGCCACAGTTATGAGGGTTATATGGCTTAACGTACATTCCCAATGACCAGTCCATATGTATTTGGTACCTGACTTTAACATTCTACTATCTAACCATCTCCATGGGTTTAAAGTTCTATATCTGACTCAACATTCATACTAACTTGCAACACAATTTTAAAAGTATCTTCTTAGATCTGTAACACTCTCTTGACTCCTAAACAACTCAAAATTTAATTATGAGACTCTAGCTATCTGTTCTTCAACCACCTCAGAGACCTGAGAGGGATAAATACATCTGATTTTATAGGAAGTACAGGGCCTGCAGCTTCCCAAACTAAGAAATGACATACCTGTGGCTGCCTGGACAGTTCCCATTTTCTCTCCATACATTACAGCATCGATCTTCAGTCATTTGGCCCCGTTTCTCTGACAGACATTGATTGTAGAGCAGGGGTTATGAAGGATTTACCTACCCTGTCTTGGCAGAGCTAGGCTGTCGACTTACCTGCTTCTAGGTTTTGTCCTTTTTGGCTCATCCTGAGTGAACTAACCCAGACTCAGAAGGACACATATGGCATCTATTCACTTATAGTAGGATTTTAGCTATATAGTAGAAGGTATTGATACTACAACTAACACATCAAAGGGAACTTGGACATAGACTTCTTATTTTTAATTTTTATTCTTTATTTATTTTTTATATATTAGTTATATTTTTTCTATTTTTTAGTCTTTTTTATCTATTGTATGCTTATTGGTTTGTTTGTTTAGTAGTTCTCTCTCCCGGGCAACGAGACACTTTTCACTGATGGTACTGCTTCGTAGATCCCCAATGAATGAAGAGGCTCTTGGCCCTCATACAACCTCTCAACTGAGATGAGGGACTGTTATATAAGGACACCCCACCACAGAGAAATGGGATGGAAGGGTTAAGAGGTAAAGAAAAAAAATGAAATGTGATGTTTCGGCCTTTTACTACTAACTGTCATAAACTGTTTAAGATAATTAAGAAATGCAAACTAATGGTTATGCAAGCCAGTCATTCTGTTAGGTACTATGACAGCCTATTATAGTTACTTTCTAAGCTAATCAGAAATAAACCGGCAAGAGACAAGCAACATCTGCTTACCCTAATATAAGAGATAGATAGGGCCTCTTCAAAAACCTCAAGAGATCTGCAGAATATGGCATTCAAAGATGTTTTCGTAACTTTAGATTTTTTTATATCAAGACATATCAACTCCTGACAGCACCCCCTATTCTCCTCCAAGTAGAAGAGGAGCATCGAAGAATCTCCAGTGGGAGATGATTGAATTAGTCGCAAGCCTATCTCTTGGTAGGAAAAGCCCCTTGCCCCAACTGTAGACAGAATGCTGTCCAAAAAGGTATGCATGCATTTGTAATATTTATATATAGCATATATTTTAAAGATTTATTGCCAGGTGGTGGTGGTGGACGCCTTTAATCCTAGCACTTGGGAGGCAGGCAGATCTAAGTTTGAGGCCAGCTTGGTTTACAGAGTAAGTTCCAGGACAGCTAGAGCTACATAGAGAAACCCTGTCTTGAAACACCCCACCAAAAGACATTATTTACATTTAATATGTGTGTATGGTATGTGCACATGAGGTGCCCAAAGGGGAGACTGTGGCTTTGGGTCCCCTGCAGCTGTAACTACAGGTGTTTGTGAGCTGGCCATATGGGTGCCGAGAACCATACCTGGGTCCTCTGCAAGAGCAGTACATGTTTTTAGCTGAGCTATCTGTCCAGGCCCCATGATTATTATACTTTGATGTGGAAGAAAATATGCTTGGCTTCCAAATGTAGGATGTGGAATGGAGCTTGGGAAATAGATTTTCCTGCTCTCTCTCTTTATTTCTGTTTCTAGCACAAGGCAGAAAGCATGGACATGAAGGAAACATAATATTCTCTCTCAAAGTTCCGGGGTGATGGTTGCCTGGACTGAAGAACATCCAGGAGATTAGTAGGTGCTTTATATATATACACATACACATGCCATATGTATATGTATGTATATATACACACACATACATGTATACATGTGAGGATTAGCTAAGGGACAAGACCTCCCCCAATATGGGCAGTACCGTCCCACTCGCTGGGGTTCAGATGGAATAAGGCGAGAAGACCGTTCTCACTGTATCCCCTCTGCTTCCTGGTTATGGGATGTAAGCTGCCCTGCTGCCACATCCTTCCTGCCACCATGTTTTAGGGCATAGCAACTGGGAAAATACTGACCAGACCTTGTGTTCTTATTATTTGAAAGAGGATTTCACTATGTAGCTCAGGCTGGCCTCTAACTGTGTCACATTCCTGCCCTGGTGCCGCCATGCCTGGCTACCAAATCCTGTTGTGAATAGGTATGGAGGGGTCTCTTTCCTTTGCTCATTGTTGACTTTGTGCTGTGTCGTAGGAAGGCTCCCAGGGAGGGCGAAGCGCCAATGCAGATCTGTTTCACTCCTGAGCCCTGGCTGCTGAGGTCTTACTGAGGTTCTGGACAGTGCATCTAGTAGAGGATTAGCAGGTAGCACCAGGCAGCCACTCACTTCTTTTTCCTTCCTTCGTCGTAACTCTAGTGTGTTCTTTCCCACCAGATATGCAGTGTGCCATAGGCTGCCCAGAGCACCTACCACAGGGCGGGGAATGGGCTTCTGGGGTTTCTTGGAGCCCAGCTTCTTCATGGCGTTGTAGTATTTCTTCTGCTCTTCTGTCATGAAGATGTCCTGACCTCCAAAGTAAAGAAAGGATGAAGAGAGAGGACAGTTACAACCGGCTCTCCTGGCATGACTCACCACCCAAGGCTCAGCACTGAGAATGGGAGAAACTTTTCTTTCTCTACAGAGCTCAGTTTGGTGGAGAGGCCTCCCGCCCGGAGCACTCCTGGGGCAATTACTCCAATCAGAGGTGGCTGCTGCCTGTTTCAGCGAGAGTGTCTGGAATCTACTAGGTCAAGCATGAGAAAGGACTGTCCGACCACTGGCTCTCAGGGCAGGAAGGGGAGAGAGGCCAAGGGACCAAAGAACAGTCACACAAAGGGAAAGAAAACCTATTTTTTTTCTAGATAGGATCGCACTATGTAGTTTTGGGTGGCCTGGAGCTGTGTAGTGAGATCTGTCTGCCTCTGCCTCCTAAGAACTGGTAATCACCACCATGCCCAGGTGCTGGCCCCCTTCCAAACATTAAAAAAAAAAAAAAGATTTTTAAGTGTAGTAAATGGAAAATTCACTTTTTATGGAATTCAAAATTTATAACTTGTGGCACAAAAAGGCAGCTTAGAGGGCCAGGAGTGGTGGTGCACGCCTTTAATCCCAGCACTTGGGAGGCAGAAGCAGGCGGATCTCTGAGTTCGAGGCCAGCTAGCTCTGAAAACAAAACAACAACAAGACAAAAAACCAAAAAAATCACCACCAACAAAAGGCAGCTTACAATTCTTGCTACTCACCAAACAGACTAAATTTATATAAATAAACAAGAGTAAGTCTGTTTTCCAGCTTGCTTTGGAAGAACGGTAACGGTGGGACAAACGAGAAAGTGAGCCCTCTGAGGGTGGCCGCTCCAATCCCACCATGCTGCAGGCCCCAGGGATCACATGGCAGGCTCTGTTTCTCACTACAGCACTATCTGCTTCTTTTCTCTGTCCCCACCTCTGGCTGAAAGCCCCAACAAGAGTGACCTCATGGATGTAAAAGTGCAGGGAAATGTAGTAAACCATTTCTTTGGTAAAAGCTGCAAAGTTCAGCCTGAAACCAAAGGTGTTGGCTGGGGCCGGTGCCTGGACACCGGGGCCAGCGCTGCCATCATGTGGCAATTTGAACTTTAGAGAAAGACAGAGGGGCATTTTCTTTCTAGAAACAAGGCTGGGGTGCCTCTCGCCTGCGCTGGTCTCTGACCACTGGCAGTGTGGGGAGGGAACCTATCTTTTTCTTCTGCTGGTTGAAGTTGTCGATGATGACACCGATGAACAGGTTGAGGGTGAAGAAGGAGCCGAAGATGATGAAGATGACGAAGTAGATGTACATGTAGATGTTGTCCTCGTACTTAGGCTGCTCCTCAGGCTGTTGAAGGACGGGAAGAGGGACTCTAGTTGGTCACTGGCTTGGGGGTCATCAGGTGGCTGACTCCAACATGCCAAAGCCATTGGCCCTACTCTCCCTTTGTGGGGCTGAGGATGGGAGCCTCAGGGTCTCTCTGCCCTCCCCAGCCCACCTGCCCTTCAAGGGCACTGTCACTTGTGGGGATAAGGAACAGGGAAGCAGGTGGGAGGGAGGGCTGTCTTCTACCCTTTCACTCAGGATAGGGCTGAATGTAGTCATGCCCCTAGGGTCAAACAAACAGCAGGGTCTGATCATGCCAAGACAGTGAGTGAGAGGGAGGACTTACAGAGAGTAGCCAAGGATCTATAATCAACAGGAAATCAGTCAGCATCCAAAGAGACACTTCGGGTCCTTCGCTCACCCACCCTTTCTTGTTCTTGGTGGACCTACCATGCAGCTTCCTACCATCTAACCTGGTCACATCTCAGCACATGTGTCCTTACCTTTCGGGAGTCAACAGCTGCATACATGATGTCCATCCAGCCTTTGAAGGTTGCCTGGGAAACAGAGTCAGTCATCAGACTGTGCCTGATTAGGGAGTGGTTGGGAGTCAGGGCAGGGTCCTAAAGGTTCAGCGAGAGTACAGAATGGGAGGTTAGGTAGGTGCAGCTTACTGGGACATAGGAGTTACTTTTATCAAGAAAGATTCCAAAGAGGCTTTGGGTGAGTCCCTGAAAATATAACTAAAGTCTGGCAAAGAAACAGATGGCAATGACTGGACTAATGGCTGCCCACAGGGTCTGTGGCAGAGCGCACAGCGAAACCGGGTGGACCCTGAGCATGAGCTTGTGAGTCCAGTGGAGCGCTGGACCTCGCCAAGGAGCCACTCCTTAAAAAGGAATGAAATAAGCGCCGAGTGCTTGAGAGACTCACAATTGCATTAAACAGACAAACCACAGGCTTGGGCCTCATTCCTTACTAACACACTCATGTGGCCCTGGGACCGGCCCGCTGCCTCTTCCTCGGCAGCCCTCTCTCAGCTGGCTCGACATAGAAAACATATAGACAGCATAACACTGTCCAGCTTTGCCGTGCTCAGTCAGACTCTAGGCTCATTGGATGACCCGTGTCAAGCCCAGTCCCCTGCACACATTGAGAACGAACACGGTGAGGCTGGGGGCTGTTTGGAGCTGCTCGGATTCAAGTCATGAGCCCAACCTGTTTTTTTTTTTTTTTTTTTTTTTTAATTAATTAGCTCATTATTTGATGGTGCTGGGAATTGAACCCAAGGCTTTGTCCACATTTCTAGCTTTAAGCCCAAGGAGCCCTAACTTCTTAAACTAACAGAAAAGCAAAGGGGGCCACTGTAGGACAAGCACAGTCATCCCATCGACTTTCCTCCTATTGCATTTAACAGTGGGCGCCTCCACAGTTAGCTGAGCCTGGGAGCGTTCCCCACACTATTATGTGTAATTCTCACAACAACTAGATGATACAGGCATGGTAATAACAGGAACGAAGACACAGAGTAACAATTACCTTAATCAACTTTGTGCTAGGCATTGTGCTGAGATTCTTTTAAATCACAAATTCTCTTTAACAACCAGGCAAGGGATTATCATCTGCATTCAGTAACAGAATCGAAGGGTCATAGAAGTTGAGCTTGCCATCCCAAGTCACATATTCAGCAAATGTTAGAGTGTGCCTCAGCTCTGCACTGGCCCTACCGGCTCTCACTGCGGCTCACCCGACAAATGCTCCAAACATAGGCGAGGAGAGGAGAGGGCTAGGGATGGTGAAGAAAGAGCTAGGGATGGTGAAGAGAGAGCTGGGGATGGTGAAGAGAGGGCTGGGGATGGTGAAGAGAGAGCTGGGGATGGTGAAGAGAGGGCTGGGGATGGTGAAGAGAGAGCTAGGGATGGTGAAGAGAGAGCTAGGGATGGTGAAGAGAGGGCTGGGGATGGTGAAGAGAGAGCTAGGGATGGTGAAGAGAGAGCTAGGGATGGTGAAGAGAGAGCTGGGGATGGTAAAGAGAGAGCTAGGGATGGTGAAGAGAGAGCTGGGGATGGTGAAGAGAGGGCTGGGGATGGTGAAGAGAGAGCTAGGGATGGTGAAGAGAGAGCTGGGGATGGTGAAGAGAGGGCTGGGGATGGTGAAGAGAGAGCTAGGGAT
>CAJQZJ010033609.1:5080078-5146401 GCA_907164525.1 Lophiomys imhausi | reverse complement strand
GAGAGAGCTAGGGATGGTGAAGAGAGAGCTAGGGATGGTGAAGAGAGAGCTGGGGATGGTAAAGAGAGAGCTAGGGATGGTGAAGAGAGAGCTGGGGATGGTGAAGAGAGAGCTAGGGATGGTGAAGAGAGAGCTAGGGATGGTGAAGCAAGCTTAGGCAAAAGCGGCTTAGTAACTAAGATGAGCCCCTCCAGGGACACAGCAGGGCCCTTGCCTGGGGCATGGTGGCAGCAGGGCTGCTAGCATGGTGGCACTGGCCTAGTCTCAGTAAACTTCAGCACAGTTGTCCCTAGAGCTTCCTGTTCTATCGAACTGGCCTTTGAATTCATCTTTGCTCCCCCTTTTCCTTTCCCTTTAACTGCACACTGTGCTCTGGGGAAAGAAGATGCCTGTTCTAGCACAGTGGTTCTCAACCTTCCTAAGGCTGCGACCCTTTAACACAGTTCTTCATGTTGTGGTGACCACCCAAGCATAAAATCATTTTGTTGCTACTTCATAACTGTCATTTTACTACAGTTATGAATCGTGACATAAACATCTGATATCTGACCTAGTGGTCTCGACCCACAGGTTGAGAACCCCCTCTAGCAGCTTTTTCTAATGCAGTGTTTCTATTTGCCGCTGAGCAGAACTGAAGCCTCTGAGCAGATCCTTCTGAGTGAGATCAGGAAAGCCAGGGGAAAGGCGTAACCCCAGAAACTGATTTGGGGAGTGTCATGTTCTCTGCCGGAGAGTGACCCTGATTCTGGAAGCAGGGTTGAGAAGGAACCAGATGAAGTGTCTGCTGGCAGCCCACCGGCCCAGAAACACTCACCACCTGAAGGAGCGCCAGGTACCCTGCCCCCACGTTGTCGAAGTTGATCTTCACGTTCTTCCATCTAATCTCCGTGTTGTTGCCCTCCATAAGCTTCTCACAGTCAGTTTTGTTGTTGACAATATCAATGTCGAACCGGATCTCAGAGGTCTCATTAAAACAGTAGTGGTATTTTCCCGCGAACAGGTTAACTCCCATGATGCTGAAAATCAGCCAGAAGATGAGGCACACCAGCAGCACATTCATGATGGAGGGGATGGCGCCCACCAAGGCGTTCACCACCACCTGCATGGGAAGGGAGGTCTGCTGAGTGCTGGCAGGAAGTGGAGGCACTTTCTTTTGGTTTTCCAGGAGGGGAATGACATTTCTGTGGCTTGTTCTGCCATGAAAACACTGTATTGCCTTTGCAACTAGAGTAACTGGACCTGGACGGCCCACAAGTAGGACCCCAAATGTCTAAGTCTCTGCAGTATATTTGGGTGAATTTTAATAGGTTGCTTTGTTTCAGTTTATGCAGACTCCCCTGCCCAAGTTGACTGATTTTTTCCTATGCACCAACCTGGGGGCAGAAAAATGATGTTTTAGTCCAGTCTTCCCCCTTTTCAACTGACAAAATATGTCCCCCTCAGGGAAATCTGAGCAATCTTAAGCTTACTAGTGGCCTTTCAACAGACATTCCCCCTCTGAAAAACAAGGCACAATTGTTCAAAATCAGTGCTGCCCTTCGGGTTAGCACGGTACAGAACGTCTTACAACTATGCAAGGCAGTGATCTCTTTTCAGGCAATAGCTGAGCATGCAGATTTTGCAGGCTCAAGGAAGAAAGAAAAAGCTATATTTCCTCTACCAAACGGTTTAAGTTAAAACGTGAGCAGACGGTGAGTCTTACTCAAGGCTCATTGCTGTTCTGCCTTCCGATATGCTGACTGCTCACACCTCCGCTCAGTCAGGGCCTCAAACTTGAAAACAAAGCGCCCTCAGGAGTGGATGTTTCTTGGGTTTTGCGTCAGGTTGGAGGCAGCCAAGCAGCAGCTCCCAACCTCAGCAGTTTTCTCTAGAGGTCAGTGCTCACAAAGCAACCCTGGAAGTGGCCAGGCCAGAGCTCCTGAGGTCCAGAAAGGCTGTCCCGACAGTGTCGTGTTTCTACTTCAGACTGTACTCACTGGAAGACACAGCTGAGAAGACATCTGTTCTGTCCTGTGCTGCAAATAGCTAGTCACTCTTCCTAGATCATTCATTTGTGATTCTCCAACTCATATACGAAGAAAGCCTTTAGACTGAGAAAGGCAGTTATTTCTTAATTCTTAGACCAAGAAATCTCTTATAGCCCAGGTAGTTACTACTATAAACGTCCATCCCTTCATGCTAGGCCACCTAGAGTTTCTGCAGTCTGAAGATTCTCCCTGTTCTTTTGTGCATTTATCAAAGGAGCTAGATAATCAGCTTCAACTTTTAACTCCTCATTCTACATTTTTCACCCTTTGGTAGGAGCACCAAAGATAAAATGTTGAAAAGAATAGTCAAAGGGGATGATCCACAAATGGAACTGCCACTTCTCAAACAGTAAGAGCAGATTACATGGAGACTCACAAGTGTGTGTGTGTGTGTGTGTGTGTGTGTGTGTGTGTGTGGCACATGTCACAACAGAGCTTGGGGAGATCATGGTGTGGGACAGAGAGCAGCCCTGGGGTGGAGGCCTGAAGCTGCAGGTTTTCATGGCAAGTCAGCCTATCCCCTGCTCTGCAAACTCTTCCCAAACTCAGTTTAACCTGCCCTACGAGGAGTCCACATGTTGTGGTAAAATATGGATACAAAATACAGTGAGGGAGAACCAGCTGACCTTAGGTGATCAGTTTTTGAGTCTTTGATGCTAATGTGAGCTTCATCGCTCATATGATATAAAAATCCTAGAGAATAAAATGGATTTGTAAAATGTACTTTTCCCTCTTTGTTCTGGGGATTGAACCCAGGCCTCCCACATATTGGGCAAGAGCTTTTTCTCTAAGCTATATTCTCAGCCTCTGTGGTGTAGTTTTATTTATTAATCATGACTACTGGAAAACTCCTTATTTTACTTTTACAAATAAAATAGTAAACAGATGGGGTGGAATGTGTTCATCTGTTCCTGTTGCTGTGGACACTACCACTGACCTATGAGCTGTGAAGCAGAACTAGCTGTGCTCTGGGAAGGACTGTCATAGTGTTGTTCTCAGCAACCAAAGGGCAGGAAGCCATGCTCCCTTTCTGTCCCATGGAGAGCATCTTACTAATGGCCATGTTCTTAGCGGTGCTCAGTTAATAAACAGATCTCTTCCTATATCTCTGGGTATTTTACGTGGCCCTGATTATGATGGAATCTGCTGTTAAAAGCTAGATTCTACAGCTGAGACCCAGAACTCAAGGGAAGGTTCTAGAAATCTGCAAGAGAGCTACAGTTTTCAAAGACAGCTCATACTTAGCAGCTGATGCAAATGTCACTTTGCTGATGAGAGAACCTCATTGGATGTCACTTCTTACACTTTTACGGTCCCCAAACTGCCTAGGACACGACTCTTGCTCATTAAACTCTTTAAAGTCTGTGAGTTAGCTTCTAGCATTTGGCAGAGGGAACATGGCGTTAGTGACAACTATGTACCGACAACAGAAATGCATGCATGTCTCAAGAGTCAACAGCACAGCAAGGTCTTAAGGGTTACTATGGAGGAGAGAAAAGCAAGGAGCGACACAAGTGTTCCTTTGCCAACAGCACGACTGTTGCAATTTCTGGTCTTTGGTTTGAGGAAGGAGAGGAGACTGAAGTGAGTACCCCAGGACAGGCCAGGGTGACACCCCTAGAAGGGCTGAGCCTAGAACAAGAGCAGCACAGGGACAGTTGAACCCGTCTGCATGGGTGGCCTGCAGCTTATCAAGGCTTCTTGGCTGAGAGTTTTACTGGTATCTGCAAACACTGGCATATAGAAGAAGCCAAGCTACTGAGTGGAAACACGAACCCCATGGGAAATCATACTTGAATAAACACTGCTACCACTGGGTAAGTTGTTATCAACTTCCCCCAGCCCAGTATCTTTTCTTCCACAGAAGGGTTGGAGAGCTTCAGGGCAGGAATGGAGCTCTACACTCTCTCCACTTGCCCGAGCAGCCTGTTAACACTGCCGGCGGACTGAAACCAACCAAAAGTGCTCCATGTACCGCCTGTCCCCCACTGATCACACTGTTGCTTTAGCTTGCAGCTTTGAGCTCACGGTTGTCCTCGCTTGTACATGACCCTAACCCAAAAGAGCTAGGTACGTTAAAAATGAGACTCCCCTGTGAGCTCAGTGTCTATTCTGGACTTTGGGCTTCTAATCTACTTGAGAGTTGGCAGGTCCGAGTTTCAGGGGAAATGGCAAATGAGAGGTGAGGGAAAGTGGGGAATAGGGTGAAGTGGGAAAGGGGAGGTCACCAAAAGGCCTCCTGCATTGGGACTATTCGAATCACTTCCTCTGAGCAAATGCCTCTAGCTGGTCCACTACGATTGCTTCTGGCACAGTGACAGGGTGACAGTAATAAGCAGCCAGAGGGAGAGGGTTCATACTGACGGCCGGGCATGCGGGGGGCTGTCTGCAGGTAGTGACCATCTCCTTTAGGAGGTCCATGGTCCTCATTAGGGACTAGGTTCAGGTCCAATGCTGTAATCAATGCCTTCGATGGAATGCTCATGGGTGCATCCTGTCCCCAGTTGCTCAGCCACCAAGGTGGATTATTAACTCTAAGCTACCAAGGCTTATTATCACTTATGAAACGTGGGTCGTAGCAGAGCAGAGATGAGCATTTTAATGCTGCTTCCACTCACACCGCGGCCATTTCAATTGCCGTCTCGGGAGCGGTACACACTCTCTGAATTGAGTCTTGTTGGAACAATGCCTGTCTTGCACACATGCTGAAACCTCTGTTACTTGTGGGAGAAAGAATTAGAATTCCTTTTTAATTAGAATAAACACATTTCCCCAGAAATGTCCTTCCTTCGGGAGGCTTCAGGAGGGCCATCTAAGGCTCACATTTAGGAAGCCAAACTGTGACTGCACTATAGAGTAAACACGAGTTCACTGCAAACAACATTTGTTTAAATAAACTAATATAATAAAAATTCCTAAGTCCCAGTAGAGTTTCACCTTGCTGCACAGCTGTGAGTAGCTTTGTGGACTAGTTGCCAGGGCCACAGGTGAGGAACGGGCCCAGCTGCCCTGTCCTGGTGTCCCGTTTGGCCAGTCATTCTTACTTCATACGGACCATTCTCATGCCTATGCTCTCAAGTCTGCACATTTTAAAACATCCTCTGGTTTGCTCTCCTGCATGTACTCAACATCTAATGTGAGCTGAGCTTTCTTGGTCCCCTTAAGTATTACAGACTCCTCGGATTAATACAGGGCAATGATCACCACTGAACCAGCTGTCCAAGTGGTTTTCTGGAAGACAACATTTTAGTGTGTGTGTGTGCACATCTGTGTACACTAACAGTCATTAAAGCCAAAAGAGACAAGAAAAGGCATAAAGAGAGAAAGCCTTCTAACATGACTGGGTGATAGCCGTGTATTGTCTGGACTTGGGTAGTGTGCCACCCAAGTAGAAGCAGGGGCTCTCAAGAAATTTCAGAACTAGCTGATATGCATCGTTCACTGTTCTGATGGTGTGAGGACAGGGACCACAGAGCATGGGCGGGGGTGGGGGGAGGAGGAAGCTTTGCTATCAAACAGAGGCTGCCAGTCCTTAAGGGACTGGGCTGAGAACAACAAGGTGCAATAAGAGGAATCAGAACAGAAAGAAAGCATTTCTTCTCCCAGGGTCACGCCAAATTCTGCTCGGTCCCCAGCTCCAAGCCTGCCACCCTGGCTTCAGGTCCTTTCTTGGCTGTTTTCTCAGTGACCCCCAAGGCCACATCTGGTTGCTGCCCTACCCAGCACTCTGCCTGCCTGCAGCCTGTGCTTTTCAGGGTCTCTGGGTTATAATTCCCCTTCTTTGCACCTGGTGATTCTCCCTATAAATCCAACAGCCCAGAAAGCTGCCCCAAGTGCTACAGGTAAGCCAGGCCAGATGAGAGGAGCCGGTGTTAACATGTTCTGCAGCGGCACATTGTTGGGGTTGGGGCTAATATCAATGTGTTGAGGCAGCATAATGCAACTCCCCTGCACACGGGGCAGGTGCGAGGGGAAAGTGGAGGATCAAATCAGCAGCTGCATCACAGAGCCTGTGTCTGAATGATCTTCCCACCATGTGATCAGTTCTAGCATGCTTTAACAGTTTCCATTGGCATGCAGAAGGATCCGCTGCTCTTAGAATCTTACCCTCATCCCTTCAAATCGTGATAAGGCTCTTAAGGGTCTCAAAGCTCTTAGGGTCCTAAGGGACTTTATGGCACCTAGTTCCGAGTAGCCCAGGGCATTAGCTATAAGGCTGACTAAAGAGACCTATACAAAAACAGGAGAGAGAGAGAAAAAAAAAACAAAAGGAAAAGAAAAGAAAACAGAGGTTCCACAGTGTTAGAACAAAGCCCCTAGCACTGATTTAGCAGACGGGGCCCCAACAGAGGAAGTGGGTACCACCGGCTGCCTACTTCAGCCTACTTCAACTTGACTCAAACGACCTGGAAGGAAAGGTGGTTGAGAGAGGCAGAAGAAAAACACAGGGAAGAGAGAGTAAAGGGAAGGCGGCAGAACACACACAAGTTGGAAAGGGAAGAGGCTGAGGGGAGGGGAGAGGAGGTCCCATTGGAAGGAGAGGAGCCCGAGTAGGCGACAAGAGCCTTACCCTTGCCCTTTACAGTCTGCAGCTCCCAGAAGCTCCCTTTATATTAAGCCACACAAACTTAATGGTACCTATGGAAAAGAATACAGATAAATACACACACTCCACACCAGCTGCCCCACCTCAGCTCAGCCACCATGGGGTTTCCGACAGGGACAAGCTCTCTTATCCTGGTTGACAAGAAACCATTTGAAAATTGGATGAGTCACTACGTCAAAAAGGAAACACAGTCAATAAGTACCACAGGAGACTGTCTCCGAAGAACCTCCTTGGCAGTATTCTGGCCCTGTGAGAACTACTTGCATAATCTTCTCTTTCACTGTTAATTATAACCTCCACCTTACAAACCCGACCACTGTCCTCCATAGCTGTGGAGGACAATCCCCTTTCTTTCCTTCCAGAATAGCTCCACATGTACTGGCCTCTGCCAGGTCCAGGACAGTCTCTGATTACTCTCCTTCTTAACATAACTAGAACTCTTGGGGGGGAGGGTCATTTCCATTTGTAGACAGGGAATGGCCACTGTCAGCAGTAGCTCTGTCGCTAGGCTGAGACCCACACTGCTGACCTGAACCACTGCCTGGTCTACCTGAGCAGACCATGGAGACCTGTTTCAAGCACCCATGTGATATGGCAGAATTCCAACAGGTCATCTGTGTCTGAACCACCCAGAGCTGAGCTACTGACATCCTGGAATGAACACTTCCCTGTTCCCCAAGAGCAAACTTACCTTGCTCCTGTTATCAGGGTTCTGGGTTCCAGCCACAGTAGGGCTGCCCGGCCTTGACCTGAGCAAGCTATGGGGCACTGTAGGGGCACTTGGCCTGAGTGTACTCTACTCAGTCACATTTGAGGATTTCTGGGCTTGTGGTTTCTCACAGTGGCCTTTCTCTCATCGTCTTCTATTTTATGGATTCACGATTCCGGGATGGGTTAAGATATTCCTTGTACTGGGAAATGGGAGCTATAAGTCTACTTCAATTCATCTTTCAAAGTCAAAGCCAACAAGAAAAGAGAGGGGAAAATCCCATAACTTAATTTCATCTGCTGCTTTTTATTACTTTCTTAGATTAGGTCTTAATTTGGTGTCTCCACTGCATGCAGCCAGCACGTACATAGAGATCTCTTTTGTACATTTTGGAATTGGAGATTAAACCCAGGCCTTGTGCATGCTAGGCAAGTGTTTTACTGCTGAGCTAAATCCATAGACTAATTAAAAATCAAAAATGGCTATTCTCAAACTTGTTCTGCAGATTAGGCTGGACTCAAATTCAGAGATCCACCTGCCTCTGCTTCCCAAGTGCTGGAATTAAAGTCCACCACACCTGGCCAAAAAGAATTAAAAAATCCAGATATTTATAATTCAGAACCAGGATTGGTTCAGAGTGGAAGTAGACAGTCAACAATGTAGGAAGGAGTAGGCTTAAAGGATTCAATTTTAAAATGGTGCAAACTGACTTATCATGTTCTCATAGCCAATCAGTTCTGGAGTGGAGTCCTAGTCAATGTTCAAAGCTAACCAGGAAGGAGGCACAGCCCCACTCGGCTCACCCCACTCGGCTCACCGTGAGGGTGGTGCAAGGTTAATCTTGATTTAAGTGAAGGGCATCAAGACCCTTATCTAGAACACAGCAGCCAACCTGTCACTGTCCTTTCATTTATATTTTATTTTATTTTTCAATCATGTGTCTGCTTGTGTGTGGGTGCATGCTTGTGAGGTGGGAGGTGTCTTGACATTCCCCTGGGGCTGGAGTCAATGGGTGATGGAAACTGAACGGGCCCCCCTTTGAGAGCAGTGAGCTCTCTTAATTGCTGAGCCGCCTCTCCAACCTGCAAGCCAACTCTTAACCCCAAGTAAGCTAGAACTCCCTGCCTGTTAGTGAGTCTTAATGGGAACATCCAATGGTAAATTATTCCACTTCAACTAGGCGCCCCTTCTCAAAAGTCCCCTGTGTTAGCTTCACTCTGTGAAGCCTTGGTAGGCACAGGTTGCAAACACCTAGACTATGAGTGTCTACAGCCCCCACTCTGAAGGGCGGCAACTTTACAAATGACAGTGTTGTGGGGGAAGGACAGAGGAGGCACAGGGGCCAACTGTGAGGCCAGCCCTAAAACTGCCAAGAGATGGCCTGCTTGGCTGCTCAACTGTGACAAAATCTACAAAGCGAGACCACCAAGGGCCTCCCCTGGACTGTCTCTCAGCAGCTGATGGCTCTTTCACACTCTTTGGGTCTCCAGTTTAAACTCTAAGTGGACATAATCAGAACGTTTGGTCAAGCATACAAAGGAATCAAACCTTAAAAAAAAAAAAAAGTGTTAAAGAGACAAAATTCAACCATGCAGGCATAGGAGGAAGTGGACATGGGGTGACTTGTCCACGGCCGAGATCAGTCTGAGGTATGTGGCACCTGCGCGTTCCCATTCCTGAACAGAAGTGTTAGCTGACCCCAGCAAGCCACAGGGAAATGCTCCTTGGAGAAAGACAGAAAGATTATTTCACAGGGCACAAACACCAATGTAGATGAAGACCTGAGAAAGATAAAAACATGCCTGTTTGGGAATTTACATGGCTTACTAATAAAAGACAACTGATGTAAGACGTCGTCTGATTATCCTCATGGCTCTAATGAAGCAGTCAGTACTTGCAGCAGCTTTAAGAGGCAACAAGGAAAGATGAGTATGCATTAGGGCAGCAGGCATGGAGATACACAGAGCCATCAGCGGATGAGCTGCAGATATGGTGCGAGCCATCAGCAGATGAGCTGCAGATATGGTGCTAGCCCAGGACCTGAGGTTACACTAGAGTTCTTTGAGGCCCACAGGACCAGGCACGTCCCTCTGATGGACAGCAAACACTCTGGGCAGATCTAGCTATCTGGGTATCAATCAATGCCTTATTTTCCAACCACGATTCAAACGTGGCAATCTATGGAGCCATCATTACCGAGCAGGGCATCCCTCCACAGCAGGCTGCGCCTCTGCGTATGTGTTTCATGTCTTAGGCTCTGAGAGAGAAGCAGCCATGTTTGATTCTCTTTATATTTCCCACAACACGGAGCAGATTTTGCACATCATGGATGTTCAGTGAGCATCGGACTAATGAATAAATGGACAGAGGTAAGAGGTCAAAAGCATGTGGTTCCTATGGAAGCTCAGTTCACACAGGCGGGCTTCCTTGGCATAGAGGTGGGCTAGAGCTGCCGCAGAAGCTGGTACAATCTCCCCGGGGCTGGGGCCGCCGATTTGTCTTCTGGGGTTCCTTATGAACTAAAGCAATTGAATACATAATGCAGCACTCAATTCACGCTGATTACCAATGACTGGTATAGGGGCAGTTTTCAGAGCAAATGTGGGACTTCCAGCAGTATATCAATCCAGCAGCTTCCAAAAGCTAGAAGAGCTGACAGGTTAGGGTCGATTAGCATGTGCCTGTCTTAATGCTTTATCTTTCTGCTGAGTGTAAGAAGAAAACTGTTGGGCTGGAGGGATGGCTCAGCGGTTAAGAGCACCGGCTGCTCTTCCAGAGGTCATGAGTTCAATTCCCAGCAACCACATGGTGGCTCACAACCATCCATAATGAAATCTGGTGCCCTCTTCTGGCCTGCAGATATACCTGCAGACAGAACACTGTATACATAATAAATAAATCTTTAAAAAAAAAAAAAAAGAAGAAAACTGTTGATAGTAGGTGGTGATCTGTAGGTGACCTGGGTACAGGGTTGGGAGACGGGCTTGACCACATCCTTGAATCTGGAGTTTCTCAGCCCAGAGAGGAAGTAGTTCAGGTTGGGGTTGACTGCAGAAGAAAGGGAAGCTTTGTTCCATATCACAGTTCTTCTTGGCAACCAAGAGCATGGTAGAGGACCCATCTGTCTGAGTCCTCATTAAATCCAAGAGAGGAGGGGCTTCTGTGGACATCTTCCAGAGTCAAGGTGCCCGAGGGGTTTCAGGTGTCATTCCACATGGCTCCTCACAGCTGGGACCCACAGCTGCTAAGTGCCCAGCTCTATTAACGTAAGGACCCAGGGTTTCAGGTGTCATTCCACATGGCTCCTCACAGCTGGGATCCACAGCTGGGATCCACAGCTGCTAAGTGTCCAGCTCTATTAACTGTAAGCCCCCCCCCCCATGGTGGTGGGGAGCATACCTATTTGGCTAACTTTTAAGGGCACAAGGAGGCTTCTTCACCTCATTTGCATATCTTCTCAAAGACTAGGGTGCTAGGTTTTCTTGTTTGTCAATCTGACAACACCTGGAGATAAATAAAATCCTCCAAACTGAGGGGCACACCTGTAAGGATTTCTGCTTAATCTGAAGGGAAGAACCATTCTTTGAGGTGGAAAGACACAGCTTTAATCCAGATCTGTTGGGTTGGGAAGACCCACCTCTAAACTAGCCCACACCTTCTGTGGAAGCCTAAAGAAGGAAGCATTGCTCTTGGCCTGTTTACTCTCACCTGGCAAGCAAGTGCATTCCTTCACTGGCATTAGAGTCTACTTGTTAGGGACTCTGGGGTACACTGAAGACCAGCTGAGACATCCAGCCTGTGGACTGAACAACTACTTGATTCTTGAAACTTCTGTTCAGAGGCAGCCACTGTTGGATTAGCTGGACCACAGCCTATGAGTCACTCTAATAATGCCCCTCCATTCTGTAAGTCCTGTTACTCCAGAAAACCCTGAGCAACACAACTAGCTTCTTGAAGTAGAAGAAGATGAGCACCGTGAGCTCCTGGACACAGTCACTAACCCCAGAGCTCGAGGAAAACTTGGGAAGGGAATGTGTTGATGAAGCAGAAGTCCTCACAGATTTCCCGACTGATCTGTCATAGATCCCATAGGTCCTGCACAGGCAGCTCGCCACACAGCCCACAAAGTCTCCTCTAAACACGCTCACCCAGTCTTCAGCCCCTAGACCCTTCATCTTTGTAGCCCTTCCCAGCCCCCAGATGAATTCTCCACAGCCCTGGTCCTGTGATTCTCACACACCCTTTCTTTAAATGCTGCAAGAGAAAGAGTTCTATTACTGCGGAAAGAGGAAGACAGCCTGTGTCAGTCAGGTACAGGGGAAGTGCTGCTGGAGAGAGAGACAGTCACTGGCACTGCCACTTCCAACCTGGAAACACAGCATGGTAGCTTGTGGCTGTGAAGGGACAGGTCACACAGCCTGGAGGGGAAAAGTTTTCACTTCGTGATCACAGCAGAAGTGGCCACATCACACGCCCTTCTTCCCTGAAAATGACTTGATCGGCACACCTGGGAAGTATCCATGGGCTTGGACAGGAGTAACACCCCCCACCTCCATCCCCCAATCTCTACACCCTGCCTCACCCCATGCCCCACCTCATTCCTGTAACCCACTTTATCTGTACACCCCACCTTCCCCCCACCCCACCTCATCTCAGAGTCCCATCTCACAGTGTCAGAAAGGGATGTCCTGCTGGCGTGCAGCAAGAACCTTCTGGTGTCCTGGCCTTTGCCTCTGGGGTGATGCAGGGTCTTCAGAGGTCCTGCTCTACAAATAAGAGCTGAGTGCCATAAGAGGACCTCCCCGCAAGCCTGCAGCTCCACGCTGATCGCTAACCTCGCCCCAGCTCCTGCTACAAAGGCCGAGGAATGGAAAACAGGACACCTACAGCCACGATGAGGAAGTCCAGCCAGCACCAGGCGTTGGTGAAGAACTTGACGAAGCCGTAGGCTGTCCATTTGAGCAGCATCTCCAGGATGAAGATGTAGGTGAAGACCTTGTCCGCGTACTCCAGGATGGTGCGGATGGTCTTCCTCTGCTCAATGTAGATGTCCTCGAAGGCCTGCAAGAGACACAGCCGCCGCCTAGTGAGCGAGTGCACCGGCACCGCAGCTCCCCCACTCTGCTCCCAGCTCCCCCATGCCTATTCACTGATTTAGTTAGTGATGCTGGGGACTGACAACCACTGAGCCCAGGCACATGTGTTATTGAGAAATAACTCACATCCCATATTTAAATGTATAATTCAATGGTTTTTAGGATACCCAGGGTTACATATCTATCACATAAATTTATAACACCTTCATTATCCACTAAAATAATTTACATGCCGGGTGGTGGTGGCACATGCCTTTAATCCCAGCACTTGGGAGGCAGAGGCAGGCGGATCTCTGTGAGTTCGAGGCCAGCCTGGTCTACAAAGTGAGTCTAGGACAGCCAGACCTGTTATACAGAGAAACCCTGTCTCGAAAAACCAAAAAAGAAAAAAAAAGAATTTACGTATCTCCTAGCTGTCACCCTCTGGACCCCACATCCTGTTGGCCCTAGGTACTCTGAAATGTTCTTCTGGACAAGTCATACAAATGAGATGATCCAATACGTGTTCTTTGTGCCTGGGTGCTACTTCTTTTTAAAAAAGATTTATTTTCTTTTCAATCACGTGTCTATGTGTATGTTTGTATTTGTATGTGCACATGAGTGCAGGTGCCCACGGAGGTTAGAGGTATTGGACCCCTGTAACTGGAGTTACAGGGAGTTCCGGACCATCTGATGTGGGTGCTGGGAATTGAACTCAAGTCCTCTGGAAGAGCAGTGTGTGGTCTTAGTGGCTAAGCCATCTCTCTAGTCCCTGTGAGTGACTTCTTAACTGAACCCAAAGTTCTCAGTCTCTCTGCACACTGTAGTATATATGGGCAGTTCACTCTTTATGGAGGAACACCACATTTTATTTATCCAACATTAGCTGAGGACACTTGGGGTGTTTCTATTTTTAATCTAGTATGAACAGTGCTGCTCTGAGAACTTGTGTTTTTATTGACAGTGTGTCTCCATTGCTTTAGGGCATGCGATTAGGAAGAGGAGTTGCTGGGAAGTCCTTAACACTGTTTATCAGCCTTGAGGAGATCGTCTCTCCTTTGAGTTCCTCGATGCCACAGATGTGAGTGGAGGGCCCCAGCAGTGGGAGACCGTAGTGTGGAGATCACAGCGCTTTCTTCCTGTGGAACTCATGAAGGCGGTGCCCTCTCCCTGCACGGTGGTGGACTATGTAGCTGTGGTGCTGAGAGGAGGTGTGAGGGTTAACTGTGACTCAGGGAGTGTCAGTGAGAGCAGTTCCAGGGGAGTTCAAGAGGAAGGGCTCAAGGTGTGAGTGGATTTGGTGGGAGGTGGTAGAGCTTCCTGCTCAGTTGGATGAGGCAGCTCCTTGGGGACATTATTTTGCCCTGGTCCCTTCTCCTAGCTTCCTGTCCACCATGAGATGAATCGTGTCCCCTCCACATGGTCCTGCTGCCTTAGCATTCTACCTCCATAGTCTCAGAAACAAGAGCTAAATGGCCATGAACTAAACCTTCTGAAAGGAAGAGCCAAAGTCAGTTTTTCTGTCATGTAGTTTGTCACAGTGACATGAACAGTACCTAACGCAGGAAGAATTGCTTGAAATGAGGGAAGCACCGTGGAGGTGGACACAAGTCCCCTGAGATGCAGCGAGAAGCATCTGCTTTGATCAGTTCCAAATGAGAGAAGCAGGTGCTTTTGAGCCTGGTCTCCCGAGATGGAGGGTTGGGATGCAGCTCACAGGTAGCTTAAGTACCATGAGGAGGGCCCTGGTACAGATCCCCAGCACAAGGAAAAAAAAAAGAAGTACATAGATATCAGCTGTGCTATCTCAGTTCATAAAAGACCAGGGGAGACAGAAGTCACGGGGCTCTAAAAGCAGCAGCAGCTTCCCTTTAAGGCAGAACGCTGGTTAAAAGTCTATTCTGTAAGTGAAAATGACACTTCAAGAATGGTTCCCTGCCACTGGGTGCCTCCCTCTGAGGTCCACTGCGTGCATTCTAGTCTTTTCTTGGACGTTGTGGCTGTGGCTCCCTCCCCTTTGGCTAGCCAGCTAGCCAGCTGCCTTCCTCCTTCCCTTTCTTTTCTTTTCTTTCTTTGAAACAGGGTCTCACTATGTAGCACTGGTTGTCCTGGAATTCACTGTGTGGACCAGACTGGACTCAAACTCACAGACATCCATCGCCTTTGTTTCCTGGGTGCTGGATCAATGGTGTGCGCTGCTGGGTACTTATCGATTAACTGTACAGGGTCTTCTCGTGCTGAGCCAGTTTTCACTATTTTGCCCTCTGTGATGAATGAAAATTGCTAATGAAAGCACAGAGCCTTAGGTCACTGCTGCTGTGTTCTGTGTGTGGAGACAGGGAAAGGAAGCAAAGGCTGCCATGCAAGCTAACATTGTCCCCATTCTCCCACCATGGTCTGGTAGACACCATGCTACACTCACCCTGGAGCCTTCACAGCACCTAGGAAGCACATGTGACAGGTGTCCCAGGGCAGGTGGGACAGGCTGGCTCCCCCATCTCGTATATTGGTGTCTACCCTGGCATCTTTTGGGCCTCCTGTTTAACCCTGAGGCCTTCCTTCACAAATCTTTCTCTTGGTCCTCACTAGCTTCTTCTCCTTGGGCGTCGTCACCACAAACTTGCCTTCTCAGCCTCTCTTGGTCTTTTATCTGGCCATCCAATGAAGCTGCTCAGACTACTGAGCTCCTTAGCACTGACTGTGAGAGTCCCCCCTGCTCTTTAATTCCAGATTAAGCTTTCACTTCGCACCTTTGTGAATGTGTCCACCTTTTGTAAAAACAGCTCAAGGGGCCAGTGAGATGGTTCATAAGGGAAACGTGCTTGCCACCAAGCTTGGTGAGCTGAATTCAATCTTGGGGACCCACACGGTGGAGAGAGAGAACCTACTCTTGCATGCTGTACTCTGCGGTGGCATTTCCTCATAAATAAATGTTTAAAATAAAAATAAAAACATTTCAAAAATCCTGTACCTTTCACAAATGAAAAGGGAAATAAATGTACAGCACCTCTAGTTCCTCTGTCCTCAAATCCACTCGGCCAGCACCCCACTCCCTTACAGAGACTGGTGTTTCTGTCCAAGAGTCCTCTGTGGGAACCCAACTGAACATGGGGCAAATGCCAAGATAGTGATCCCATGAGGGGAGGGCTCTGCGCTCAGTCCTGCAAGGCTGTGGGCCACTGCCGTGCTCTTAGGGTAGAGTGGAGCTGGACCTCTGAGCACTTGCTGTGCTGTGGGTTTTCAGGGAGTGGGTGAAGGACCACATCCCTCCTACCTTGGGAAGCAAGTGAAGTGAACAGCGTGGATGTAGGGAGGGATGCTCATCTCAGGGGGCTGCCTGGGGCGGGACAAAGCTGCCAGTGACAGGTGTGTCTTTACTCCCATGAAAAGAGCATCTTAGGCTCAACCCTGTCACGCTAAGTCGTAAGGTCAGATGTGTAGAAGGGCGGATTCTAGTCTCAGAGCTCCATACTTGAAGCACTTTTAACAAACTCCTACTCGCGGGACCTCATCCAATCTGTCCCTACAAAGACACTGGGTGTGAACCACACCTAGGCCCTCCTCACTGTTTCTCTACGCCCTTCCCCCACAGGCCACTTGTCACTCTCCCCCGAGTCTCACCAGGGCGCCACTGCTGAGCAGAATCATGAAGATGATGAAGGTCTCAAACCAATTGTGCTCTACAATGAGGAAGCAGGTTTTCCGCAGGACCCACCAGGACTTGCCCAGCCCTTCCTCAGTGTTCACCTGGCAGCACTTGAACCGCTGGACACAACCTGGCACCAATGGGAGACTCAGGTCAGACGGGAGGCTGGTGCGGCCTGACTGGTCCCTTTCCAGGCTCCCGCTCCACAGTGGGGAGGGCAGCAGCCGAATGCATAGGGACGGCTGAGGTTATGCAGCAAAGGTAACCACAGGGCAAGACCCCTGGAATCAGCAAGATCCCTACAGGGAAGCAGCGAGAGGACCAGGAGGAGGCACAGTACCCAACCGAGGTCTTCCTAATGGCAGTCTGGGGGCTGACTAGAGACTAGAAACTAGAAACTCGTATGTCAGAACCGAGCAAGGGAAATGGTTCAAAACTCCTTCATCAAATGGTGTACAGTCATAGCGCCCGCCCCAACCTCGGCACTGACAGGGCTGACGCATGCAGGTTTCACGCATAGCCCTTCCCCGCCCCTTTCACCCTCTGTGAAGCAGGCGTCTGGATCCAGGTATTCCTCAGGCTGCTCCACGGGGACTTCTTCCACTTCAGGCTTGATATCGATGGTGCTTCCTTCGGAGGAGCTGGTATCATCCAGTTTCTAGACACAGAGGAAGAGGGTAGTCAGGGAGCTGTGCAGGCGCATGTCCCTTGATCAGAGCCACCTGAGCAGGGACAAACTAAAGGGTTTATTTTACTCCAGCCTCAGACCCAGGTGCTCCAGAATCAATGCAACTAACTCAGGATTACCCAGGGAGCTCTGTCACCAAGGGGAGGCCTAGCTCGCATGACTGGGGCACTGGGTTGGCTCTCAAAGTAAAGTGGCTATTGCAGAATCTCTCCGTAAAGCCCATGGCTGACTCAGCCTTTGGGGCTGAGAGTGCCCTGTTGGTCCTCACACACAACAGGGGTGGTTTTTTTTTTTTTTTGGTTGGGACCTTACATCTTTGCTGCCTTCAGGGTCTGACTCGCTGCTAACATCCTCTGTGTTGAGGTTCTCAAAATCAGACTCGCCCACAGCAATGGGCACTCGAACAGTCAGGTTTGGGTTGTTGATGAAGGACATATGGTCCTCGTCGATGATGTACTTCTCCACGCTGCTGCCAATGCCACTGGTTGTACCGTTGCCATTCTTCTGGAAGTCGCCATTGCGGTGGATATCCACCCCTGTGTGGTTGGCGATGCAGTTGGCCTTCTTCTCGTACAGCTCATCCAGAGGCTTCACCTCATCTGCCTCCCGCTGCTTAAAGTGGGCCTGCATGAAGGTGTGTACTTTCAGTTTGGTCCAGGCCACGCCCTTCTTGATTCGGATCACTGAGATCTGCAGGTTGTTCATTTCCCCATCGTCATCCGTGGCTGCCAGGTTGTCTGCACTGAAGGAGCTCAGAAGCAAGGCCAGAAATAGGTTCAGCACCTACACCAGTAGCATCATAAAAAGGAGCAAATGTTCAATTGTCTTAGGAAGTTATCTGCTCATGGTTACAAATTGGAAGCCAGCAGAATCACACAGGCTGCAAAGAGTTTCTGTTGTGCTGTTTGGCACCTGTCATAGTTCATTTTATTTTATTTTTTGTGCTACAGACAGAATGCCTGACCTTGTGCACAGGGGACAAGCTGTCTGCTAGTGTGCTGACTATTAGCATGTCCACACGGCATGGGAGACAAGCCCTCTGCTAGTGTGATAACTAACTGTTAGCACATCTACACGGCATTTTAAATGTTCATGTCACCAGATGGGAATTCTTTAAAAATTTCACTGTAAGGAGTTTTGTACTTTTCTCAGCTCTTCTCTAGTTTTACATCTGTGTGTAGATGTCCCAAATATATTAATTTTCCTCTGACAAGAATCAAAGGTTGCATTTACTTTGAAAGAAAGGTATCAAAAAATAAAACCAAAAATGCCTAGATGGATCATTGGAGAGGACAGACGAGCACACAGAATCATGTGTTTATGATAGCAGATGTCTCAAAGAACCCACAGGGGGGAAAATCAGACTTCAATAGCTGTACTTTCATAAACAAACCAAGAAGGCAAAGCTGAAATATGCATGCCACCTTCCCTCAAGGATAGGTTCTGGAGCTAAATGGCATAGCACATGCACGGCACGTGCAAGGCCCTGGGTTTGATCACAGAAACACACTGAAAATATGCAAAGCCAAGTGTGGTGGCGCACACCTTTAATCCCAGCACTCGGCAGGCCGAGGCAGAAGGATCTCTGTGAGCTCGAGGCCAGCCTGGTCTATAAAACGAATCCAGGACAGCCAGGGCTATTACACAGAGAAACCCCATCTCCAAAAACAATGATTTATCTCTGCTTTCCTAATTTTCTTTTTTTACAAAATACCTTTGCTGGGAGTAGTGGCAGAGCCTGTACTGGCTACAAGTAAAGCTAAGGCAGGAGTCAGGAGTGTAAAGCCTGAGCAGGACAGTTCGCTGACTTCAGTGTCCACTCTGCAGCGAGACGCCAAGCCGTGGAATGCCAGCTTTGTGTAAATTCCCTGTTTTACTGCATCGGATGATGCGCACTCTGCTGCTTTAGCCTCATTATGAAGCCCAAAGTGGCGTTAGCTCATCACCCCAATGCAGCAGCCTCCTGAGGGTGGGACTACAGTGTGAACCGCCCAGCTTGCCAACTGTCCATGAATGAAGGGGTGGTAGATGATGACCAAGACCTGAAGAGGTCACTCCTGTTAGCTTCATCAGGAGGCTGCGGCACAGATGGATGACTGTCTGGTCAGCTGGAGGCGGTGCAAGGGTATCTGCTGACATGAGTGTCTCCTTGGCCTATCCTGAAGAGAATCTGATCTGCTGCCAGGCCTGGGACTTGGCCTTTTTCTTACTGAACAAATCTTGTGTGATTATGATGCAGGTAGTTCTTAGATTACACTTCTAGCAATACTGGATGAATTATAAAAATGCAAAGATGCAGCCAAGAGATACTGTGAAGAGAGCTCTTGATAGAAATAAGAAGCTAATATAAATAAGGTAGGAGCTGTCCCCATAAAAGGAGTGAAAGGACCAGGACTTAGGGAAAGGTTGGTGGGGAATGGCAGGGATCTCAGAAACATCGTCACAACCATTTTTATTACAGGAGAGCCATGGCTGGTTCCAAGGAATGTTGCCCGGTGCAGCTGAAGTGGCTGAGCTTACAGAGATCCCGTGAGCTGCTTTTCCAACCACAGTGTGCACAAGTCACCCAGTGAACACGTGACAATGTCTGTGGACATCTTTGGTCATTGAACTGTGGGAGATGCTACTAATGGGTAGCCAGGGATGGTGTTAACAATGCATAGGGAGGCCTGCGGCAAAGAAGCACACAGCCTGAAATATCAATAGTGCCAAGGTGAGCAAATGCTGATTTTTCTAGAAAAAGGAAACTTTTTATAATTGGAAGGACAGACAGACAAACAACCCTGAAGTCTGTCAGCTGTGTAGCCTTCCTTTGGGCAGGGGGGATCACTTAACCTTACTCTGCTTTGTTTTTTCAATCCCAACCAAGGGTTACGAGGTTATGGCGTGTCATGACTCAGTAGGTATTCTGATAGTAAACAGTCATTTCTTCATTTGTACCTCAAAGCAGAACTGGGGCAAGAAAGAGCTCAACCGAGAAGCCAAGTGGACTGGGTGCCTGGGGCAAGGAACAACAACAGCTCCAAATTCATACTAACCACCAAGTTGCCGATGACCATGACCATCATGAAGACAATGAGGCACATGGCCTGGCCAGCCACTTCCATGCAGTCCCACATGGTCTCGATCCACTCCCCGCACAGGACTCGGAAGACGATGAGGAAGGAGTGGAAGAAGTCGTGCATGTGCCAGCGTGGCAACTCGCAATCCAGGTTGATCTTGCAGACGCACTCTTTGTAGCTCTTTCCAAAAAGCTGCATCCCCACCACAGCAAAGATGAAGACGATGATGGCCAGCACCAGGGTCAGGTTGCCCAGCGCGCCGACTGAGTTCCCGATGATCTTGATCAGCATGTTCAGGGTGGGCCAGGACTTGGCCAATTTGAAGACTCGGAGCTAAGGAGGAAAACAAATAAAAACGAAATGATAATCTATTGTCTCACCACATTGCTGAAATAAAACATGTAAAATTAGAAAGACTGGCTTAAATTTATTTAGACCTTAGGAAATTCTCTGAACTGCCTAATCGTGCCTCAGACTAAAAGAGACGAAATGGAGTTATGGATAAGAGGAAGTTGATGAATTTCAGAAGTTAAATGAAAAGTTTAAGTCCAGGACCCAAGGATCTGCCTCTGGATCTTCGCACTATTGAGTCAGAGAACAGCCCTTTCTGATTTGATTCCTGAGTTCTTAAAAAGGCAAACTGGCAAGGAGTATGCAATCTGCAGGAAACTGTAAGGACAGTGAAATAACACATCTGTTACCTTAAAAACACGAGTGTTAGAAAATCCCAATGATTTCCTTTAGCTTGCCAACCACTAACCAATGGCAGATATGAAAGTGTAAGATGTTCAGAATAATTTGGGGCAAGTAGAGGCAGGGCCACATGTTGGAAACATGCAGGAAGGGGCAACCTATGTAAGCAATTCAGAAAACATAATTCAGAACACAGAAGTGTTTATATTCTGTAACAATTACAAGGTCCTGGTAAACAGGCTGAGAATTATGACACATGAAGCCATGGCCAATGATGCACGTGTTGGCAAAGGGATAATAATAGTATCAGTATTAGATGTCACACATTACAATACACAGACATTTTGGTAGATGTTAACCGCAGTAGTTGGTGCCAACTGGAAACGTAGGTCTTATCTAAAAGCTTGGAAGTCACCTATGTGCCATTCTGGACCATTCATATTGTTTCCCCTGCCTGGCTTCTAATTTATTCAGAATATTATTTTCAGGCTTCTTCTATTACTTAATCCTTTCTCTTGTAACTGAGGTAAAACTAGTCTTTGAAAAGCCAACTATGGGGTTAGGGGATGGAGGCTGAGTGCTCAGACTGCTCTGCCAGAGGACCCAAGTTCAATTCCCAGCACCCACATAGTGACTCACAACCATCTGCAACTCTAGTGCCAAAGAATCCAACGCCTTGTCCTGGTCTCCTCAGGGACTGCAGTGCACAAACATACATGCAGGCAAAACACTCATACACATAAAGTGAAAATACATAAATCTCAAAAAGAATTAAAAAAACCAAATCAACTATGGGTCAGATCATAACCAGCTATCTCAGCATGGTGCCACATGTGCAGTGTGTATCCTGCGAGCTCTATCCCAGTCAGCTCTTCAGGAAGCTGACTCTCTCTCTCAATGAGAAACGCTCAGGTGTTGTCCTGACTCAGGGAGGAACATGAGAGAGTCGATCACGATACTGCCAGGTCATCCAGCTTCCCTAGGGGCCACGCACACCTGTGTGTATGGTTACTCTCTGTAGATTTCACTAGCTTCTCCAGAACTGATTAGCAATTTAAACATTTCCTTACACAAACATGTTAATAAAAATGACATTAATCACTAATAACATGGAAAATGAAATCAATGTTCAATCACAAATTTCAATATAATTTAATAAAACACTACCTTTCTTTCAATTTCTGGAAGGGGTTACCCACAGAAGAAATGAAGAAAACCATCTTTGAACACAGAGATTCTCCACTTCGGAGAGACACTCAGGGCCAACCAAAGATCTCAGAAGGCCCTGGGAGGCCTTCGTCTTCTGACTTAATCATTATTTTCTAAGGAACTTCTAAAAACTAGTTTCTTACTTGCTTACTGGTTTCAAACCCTAACTTTTACACCATATTCCATTTAACAGAAAAGTTTCCAAGAAGTCAGTGGAGAAGCTGACTGAGTGGGCAGCTGTAGTGGGACTAAGCACACCCTTCAGGAGACCCCCTACGTTATCTCACACAAAGGGCTTTCTAGTAGTTGTAAGATGGGAAATGTGCAAAGGAACTGCAGAAATCTGGACTACCAATCGGAAAGAGCGCAGCACTGACAGCCCCTCCACGTCTGCGAGACCCAGCTCCATGAGACTGAGGGAGACAATGAACCCGTCAAAAATGTTCCAGCCTTCTTGGAAGTAATAGTACGGATCCATGGCTATGAGCTTCAGAAACATTTCTGCTGTGAAAATTCCAGTGAAGACCTGAAAAAGAGGGAGGCAGGAGGTGAGAAGGAAGCACCAGAAAGGACACACCTTTGTCAACTTTTTCAATATAACATACCCCAGAATCAACAGCCAGCTCTTGCCTCTGCGTGGCAGGACATCAACACCTGGATATCCCATGGCAGCTCATATTGATACAAGACAGTCTCCTTTTGGTTTGAATAAGTTCTCAGAACCACTCAGTTTGTAGTGTGTAGCACATGGTTAAGAAATAATCTACAACTGGGTGAAGTGGCGCACGCCTTTAATCCCAGCACTTGGGAGGCAGAGGCAGGTGGATTTCTGTGAGTTCGAGGACAGCCTGGTCTACAAAGCGAGTCCAGGACAGCCAGGGGTATCACAAAAAAAAAAAAAAAAAGAAAGAAAGAAAGAAAGAAAGAAAGAAAGAAAGAAAGAAAGAAATAATCAAAGCAATACGAACAGGGTAAAAGACTCCAAGGCTAGCAGCATTTGGTGGTCTAACTTTATGGCAATTAGAATTATAATCAGCAATGTTATAATCAGCAATAATATATCTATATTTCTAAGTAGGTTGGGATGACTCTGAAAGTTATCACAAAGGAAGGTTAAGTATTGGAGGTGACAGATTTGTTGCTTGCTCTGAACTGACCGTGGTACAGTGCGCACATGTATTGAAATAAGAACCATATCCTATAAACACAATTATGTACCAATTAAAAGAAAGTACTTGTAAAGAAATTCTCTTAGTATTTATGTTCACAATATATCCTATCATTTCTGATTTGCTATAATATATTACCAGACCTTGTCATATGCTGTAGTTTATGTGATTAAAAACAAACAGATACTGTCCAAAGTATACAAAACCAACTTTTGTTTTTGTAAAAAAACAACAACAATAATACACCGTATTCACTGAAAAAAAAAAAAAAAGAACAAAAAACAGGGCTTCTTGAGAATGTCCTATTCCATTCTGGGATGGAAAAAATGTAAAAATTATCCTGAATTATTTTGTGGCACCAGAAAGTAAGGGAGAAACTAGAATATATCAAAAGGACATAGAAACCAGGTTGAAGGGCTTCCCAATTGCTCAATCAGAGACAGTGTGAACATCAAAGTAAATGACATTATAATATGCAAAGTAATGCATTATAATATGGTGGATAAAAACAAGAAGCCAGAGGCACTCTGACCCAGAGGGACAAGTCAAAAGTCAAATGAACAGGAAATGTAGACAATTTCAAAGTGTTTCCCTCGAAAGCATTTTTAATTACAAATGAAAAAGAGTGACTCAGAGAGAGAAGCCTGACAGACACCACCTCGGCTGAGTGGTCGAATGAGGAGACAAGCAGGAGCTGTGCTTGGTGGGGCATGAGCATCTGACAACCAAAGCTGGATGGTCCTGGCGAGCCATGGATGCACCACACAGACCAAGGCACTTCCAGAAAACTGGCATGTGGTACACCAAGAGCAAAAGCTAAAAAATAAAAAAAAAAAAAAAGGAGGGAAGAAGGGGCAGCTTTGGGCAGAAGTGAACTAAAAATAATTTTAAAATAATAGCATGTGAGAGCTGAAGGTGGAAAGCCCACATGTATGGGAATATGTATGTGTGAGGGGGAAAACATGAGGGCAGGGAACACTGGGCAGCCATCATGTTGAAGATAAACACGGGGAGACACCCACAGTGCAATGCGGGGGCCATCGGTGGGACGACTGGGAAGATTACTGACAGCTAGTGGTTTACTATCAGAACTCAACAATTTCTCATCTTTGTACTAAAGCAGGGAAACAATCCAAAATGATGACTTCTTCATACTTTGAAACTTTATATTTTGTCCTCTAAATAATATAACTAAATATATGATTTAACATTATAAGAAATTTGGCAGAGAATAGCTAATAGCAGAAACTGGATGATGGCCCAGAGGTTGGATTGGAGGGGAAAGCAGTTGGGAATTGAAAGGTTCTCATAAATAACCCCATGTGGGCGGTAAGATCCACCATGCAGGTAGTGCAGGGTGTTCTGTGAATTGCAAGGGCCCCTTATTACAGGGGGCTGTTACCTACGGTACAAGGGAAAGTGGTTTTTGAGCAACACAGGGATCGATGTGAGAAAGAGAGTAAGAGGAGGTTCTTCAAAATCAATCCAGAAGCCCTGGCTCAGGCTGCTCAACTAACACACTGTCCTTTGTGTCCCACTCTGTCCCTATCATTGACTTTTGGCCAACAGCTCTGAGTGACGTCTTCAGAGTTCTGCAGAGAAGACACAACTGAAGGCATACCGCTGCTAGCAGAAGCGTGGACACCATGACATATGGACACACTTGTGTCCAATTAACTTTCTTGTTAACTCAATTCTTGTTAACTAAATTCCAGCTTCCCAAAGCAGGAAAAGCAGCCCCGCAGCAAAACCACATCCAAGTCTCTCCATCAGGAGACCCTATATCATCTTACCAGATTTCCCACGGCCAAGACGTGTTCGAAATGTGGTGTCATGGGATGGTGCTCCATTGCCATAAACAGCGTATTCAAAACAATGCAGATGGTGATGGCCAGGTCTACAAAAGGGTCCATGACGATCAAGTTCACAATCTCTTTCAGTTTTATCCAGTAGGGGTGACACTCCCAGATGAGGAAAGTGTTGGCAAACTTGTACCAGCATGGTGGGCACTTTCTCTGAGACTCTTCCAGTTCTGGAGTGAGCAAAGAACAGGGTGATTGGTACAGAGCAGTGGTTCTCAGCCTGTGAGTCATGACCCCTTTGGGGGTGGTGGTGGTAATGAGTGACCCTTTTCACAGGGGTTGCCTAAGACCATCGGAAACCCCAGGTCTCATATCAGATATTTACATTATGTTTCATAACACTAGCAAAGTTATGAAGTAGCAATGAAAATAAATTTATGTTTGAGAATCACCACAACATGAGGAACTGTATTAAAGGGTCGGAGCGTTAGGAAGGTTGAGAACCACTGGTATGGAGAGAAAACAGGATGCACAGCATCTTCCTCTGGTCAGGTGGTTGTCCCTATTAATACTGTAAATAAAGGCGCCCACCTGCTAACCCTCCTCAGGTCTTCCTCACACTAAGATGAAAGAGCGAGTTCCTTCCCTGTCAGTCAATGACTGGCACATGGACAGACCATGATGGCCAGGAACTTGGCCACTGGAGTCTGACCTCCAGCTCAACTGGCTTCAGTACTCAAGAGCTGGATGATTTAAAGCAATGTGACTGACCTCCAGGCTCACATGCCATTTTACAAAACAGGGCAGAGGCTTTATAGGTCTGAACATGAAGTGAGAAGCCTAAACTCATCTGACAAGGTTATGTATGTATGATTAAGGATCAGAGATGATGCATGGAAGGCCGTCAGTACTGAGCCTGGCATGAAGAAAGTCCTCACTTAAGTAGAAGGAGCTCTATTCCACAGCCAGAGCACCCATTAAAACTAGAGACTCTGGCTGGGTGTGGTGGTGCATGCCTTTAACACCAGCACTAGGGAGGCAGAGGCAGGCAGATCTCTGTGAGTTCAAGGCGAGCCTGGTCTACAGAGTAAGTCCAGGGCTGCCAGGGCTATACACAGAGAAACCCTGTCTCAAAAACCCAAAAACCCAGAAACCCAAAAAAAACTATAGACTCTGACACCAGGAATACCTGGGTTCAAATACTAGGCCAGATGCTTGCTAATAATTGTGGGACCATCAAAAGGTGAAGCTACTTTGGGGGGGGGGCTGGGGAGATGCTCAGTCTGTAAAATGCTTACTATGCAAGCATGAGAACCTGAGTTCAGATCCCCAGCATCTGAGTAAAGCTGAGCACACCAGAGCACGCCTGTAAGTCCACTGCTGGCTGGACTGAGACGGGCAGATCCTGGAGCTCGCTGCAGCCAATCTAGCCTCCTGACCTCTGGCCTCCATGCAAATGTGCACAACTGTGTACCTGTACACACATGTGCACACACCTACACTAGCATACACATGCACTCACACAGAATTAAACAAGCTAAAATATCTACCAAGTGCCTCAGAACTTAGCAGACAGTGGGTGGTCACTCTGGATGGTCTATCTGGCAGGAATGCTGTCTCCACCAGCAGGAAGGGTGTTAGCAGTCGTCACGTGTGCATCTGCCATCTTCAGAGTACAGGCCAGTGTCCCCCACCTTCAGGGAGGCTGCAGCTCACAGCTCAGTTAGCTACCCAGGGCGCATCCTCTCCTCTCTCTCTAGCTCCAGTTCTCACACTTTCCTTCCCTTCCTGTGGCTTCTCTTTCCATCCCTTTATACTATCTTTCTTTTTCTCTTTCCTTACTTTGCATTCTTCCCATCTCTCTTAAAAGAATCTAGTTCTTGAAATGCCTCATATGGCCCACACATGAGGGTGGTAAGCCAAGAATGGCTCTGGCTGAAGCAAGAGAAGGAGCTTGCAGCCCAGCCCAGGAGATGCTCTCCTTCCCAGGTTACCTTCCAGAGCCACGCTGACACACTGCCCCTCTCCTCCAGGCAGTTCTCCAGAGCTGTAAGTCTCTCAGCACTGAAAAGACACTAAATGGTTTCTCAGATTGTTTAGGAAGCCAAAATTAGAAAGAATGATTGGATAGCTAAGGCTGCTGAGCTTGCAGCCACACTAGCCTGTAAAAAGCTTAGGTGACGTGACTTTCAAATTACAGGAAACACAACTGTTGCGATCACAAATTCCAAGTTCCTCATACAGTGAAGATGTCCTTCGAGAAGCTGAACTTAAAAACCTGTCAGGAGGATGTCCTTAGGACAAGGAAGTGGGTCCAGAGGACCCCAACCCCAGTTACACCGATAAAATAAAAATAAAATTCTTGCCAAAACTGGGCACCCCTATAAGCCAAGCACTCAGGAGACTAATGCAGGAGGAGTGTCACAAATTCGAGGCCAGCCTGGGATAAATGACAGATACTGGGCTAACTAGGGGTGCATAATAAGTCCTCATTTATAAAAACAAACCCCATCACCAATCAAATAAACAAACAAATATAAACAAAATACACAAAAATTTCCAATGCGTCCCCAGGAACAGGATGGTTGCCATCAACCAGTTTGCTTGTTCTTTCTCCAGTCAGCTGGCTGTAAAGCATGGTGATGGCTTTATTTTAGGTAGGGGTGGTTTTGGTTGAGTATCTGACTGGCTTCCTGGTTGCTAAGAAAATGGTTGCCTTGGTTTTCAGATTGAAGGACCCCAGTGAGAGCCATGTAGGAGTTTGTGTGGGAAAAGAAGTCTGTGAAGAGAATTTGCCTCAGCTTCTTTCTCACAGAACTCCCCCCTTTCCCAAGGTAATTTTAGTTTTCTCCCCCAAAAAAGAAAAAGAAAAGGTTCCCTTATTTCCATAAATTCTTATAGTACATATTTGGAAGTCTGGTTCCGTTCCTTTTTTTATCTCCTCCCTTCTCCAAATGTCTGTAGCTTGGCAGCTCCGCTCGTGGAAGATGAGGCCCTGATTGTTCACATTTGAGAGATGACAGGACTGCCACACTTTACCCTGCACTAGGCTCCAAGTCTTAGCAGACAGCAAGAGGGTTCTCTCTCCTCAGAGCCACCCTGAAGATCCCTGCGGGCTACTTGTTTCCTGTCCCCGTCTACATCCTTGAGCTCCACAGAGAGTTCTATGGGCAAGAGAGGCGGAGAAGACCCTTGGATCACTGCGGAGGCTTGTTGGTTTCTTGTTATGTATTAATTTGAGACAGGGTCTTATTATGTTGTCTCATGGGTTCCTTGGATCTTCCTGCCTCAGCTTCCCTAGTGGCAGGAATGACAGATACAGACATTGTGCCTGCTGTTTTCATGGGGACTCTGTTACTGCCAGCCCCACAGGCCAACATGAGAAAGTGTTTGGCTGGGGGAATGAGCTGAGATAAGGGAGTGAGGTGTTTCAAAGTTTGTGCAGTTTCTCTGACCTCTTTGCTTCTGGATAATTTTAGAGGGGTGTCGGCATGACTCAGTCCCAGGAGTACTGGGAACTCTTCTCTTTTCGAAGTGCACCGTCAGTCCAACAAGAGAGTGACTTTGATGGACCAAAATGTTCATGACAAGACTTTTCCCTCAACCCAACAACTTTCAGCAGTTTCGACTGAGCAGGAAAGAGTCCCACTGCCTTGGCACTTTTGGCTGAACAGATGATGCCAGACACCAATAGCACCAACTAGAGGGATGCCTGAGAGGCAGAAAGGACCGGGGCCAGTTCTCCCCAGGGACTCACACCATTACCAACGCTCTTCCTCCTTCCCCCACCTTGTCTCTCCCTAGCTTTACTGCTCTGAGGAAAAATAACACTGCACGAGTCTGCCCACACCTCACCCAACCTTCACACATCCCAGAGTTTACGGCTCTGCCAGCTGGGGGTGTGGCAGAGTCTATCAAACTGCTGAGCAAGTCTGCAATAGTATAGGGTGGACTGGGGAGCAGGCAGAGAGATTTTTTTTCTTTAAGAACAGGATTCTAGAATTCTCCACTTCAGTATCTAAACCTTAGGCAAGAGCCTGTTCCTTTGCTTCAAAAGCAATTTTTATATCTTTGGATTAAAATGACATCAGAGCTTTCCCAGTTGCAAGTCTGAGAAGCCGGGATAATTACTCATTTAATGCTTTTAATGTGGCAAGCAGTAACACAGCAGGGTCCATGGTTAAAACCAGTGGATCTCTGCTAATGTCTTTGATCTCCTCAGACTACTCAGCTCCAGCCACTCACTGCTCTTTGCTTATAGCAGTCCCAGCTCATCAGCTTCAATTAAAAGAGTCAAGACAAGGTATAGGACAGGGGGATGTCTGGTGTCAGGTGGTAGGACAGGCACAGGCTATTGGACCAGCCAGGCCTACTGACAGAGAAGTACCAGGAAAAAACACAGCTGCAACTACAGCCATCTCCATCCCCTGAGCAATGCTTCTGTCTGTTTAAAAAAAAAATGTGTGAATAGTGGAAAGAAGAGAATATGTAGAGCAGAAGGGTCAGCTTTTACAGTGCAAATGAGCCATGTTTATGTTAATTAAAGCTTGGAGAAATGATGCCACACCAACATTCCACTGTTCCAAGCACAGTGACCCTGCCTTGACAATGTCGACTGGGCCTCCACCTGGCCAGACCCTGTGCCAGGCCCCTGCAATGAGCAATCAGTAATCGCTGATCGCTTTCTGGCTATGATGTCCCTGCCAGCAGTGAAATGTGTCAGAGCCTGTCCTCTTCCTCAACTGCCATTTACACTGGAAAATTCTGCCATGGTCTCTAAGTGCATAGTGAAACTAGCCAAAATTCTCAGGCTTGTGTTTCTCAGCTTGGAATTCTTACAGTCTGCAGCAATTTGTCTGAAACCTCAAAACACAAGTCAGAAAGCTTGAAGATTTCCATCAGACACTGACCTCCACGGGAACTGAAAATCCAGAGTGAATAGTGGCTGCTCAGGCAGCTGAAAGGAGGTTGGCCAACTTGAACTGACTCATTCTTTGCACCTCTGGGGTACCAATGCCCCTACAGGGGTTTCTTAGGGGTTCTCCTTCCATGACATTCCTATCCCAATACACACACACATGCACACACAGACATGCACACACAAATAAACAAGCAGGTACACACACATACACTCACTCACATACATACACACCACACACACGGTGAGCTAAACAACTCAAAAAAAAATGTGTGTGTGCTAGCAAGACAGTGTTCAGTGCCACCATCTCAGGACTGTGGTCAGTGTTGAGTTACCTGTGACACAAGCTATCTGAAGCCTCAAGAACATCCAGACTCAACTGAACCATGCACCGAACGAAGAAAATATGAACGGAATCCTGTGTGAGGGAACCTAGTTACTAAGTTTACCACCAAGAGGAGTCTGGGATATAAACCAGAATGGCAGGGAGGCTGGAACTTGCCAGGGGTACCACAGCCTAAAGGAAATTCTCAGCAGTTCCATGGCATGCCAAGCTGTGCCAGCGAGAGACCATAGCACGGAGAAGTCAGCACTCACAGCAACATCACTACAGATGGGTTATGATTCAAAGTGGCTGCTTGTTCTCTGCAGCACCAAGTCCTGGAGAGAGACTTTTGGTTGGGTTTCTAGCCACATGTTATATATATATTTGTGGGTGTGTGGGGGTGTTTGGAGAGTGGCAAGATTAGGAACAATCAAACACACAGTACAGGTTTCTTCAGAGAAAATCTAAATGGCTGTAAGTCACCAGAGGAAAGGAGGAAGACATGCCAAGAAGCAGAGGCCAGGAAGGGGAATTCCATTACTTGGCATGGCCTGGGGGCTCATGGTACCTATGATGAGGATTTCCTTGAGCTTCTTAAGGCCTTCCAGGCACTCTCTGCTGCCCCTCCCACTCCTTATCTGTGGTGATGCTGGTGGTAGGTCTGAGGTCTTTACTAGGTCCTCTGCATGTGGCTACAGTTTATGACCCTGGCTTCTGTGCTGGGTAAGATCTATGAAAAGGCTCACGGAGTTTTATAGGGGAGGGTGATATTCACCACACACACCACATGCTCAAACTCAGCTGCTCTGCGGGCAGGCGAGGCAGGGCACATACCTTCCACCAGAGTGTTTGTGACCACACTCATTATGCTGTTGATTCTGTCCTTCCGCCCGTAAGAGGCCAGTTGGTCCATGGAGACTAAGAGAGACCCAGGGCCTTTCTTCTTAATTTCCACCTCAGTTGTTGCCTAAAAAAGTAAAATAAAACAAAGTAAACAGGGTGAGTGAAGTTTGGAGAACATAAGGCTTGGAACCACTGGACTTACAGTCCAGTGTGTGAGCAAGAACCTTATGATCTGCATTGCTTTTTAAAAATCTTTATATATTTTTTACTAGTTCTTAGAGAATTTAGAACAATGTGTTCCGATTATGTGTACCCCCTCTCCCATTTTCTCCCAGATCCATGCACCCCTTCCTACCCACCCAACTCTGTGTCCTCCTACCTCTCCCACCAGCTATAGATTGCCAACAGCTCCTCAGCCAGGGGTGGACTGCATGCCCACCTCCCCTCTCCATGTGGGATTTAGTCTGGGTTGAGCTGCCACAAGTCTTACCCACCATGAGCTCTGCAAGCTATAATAATGACTGGCCCTGGCAAGATATCCCATGGGCCGTAGCAGCACAGACATCTTGGGGGTAACCAGCCACTTTCTCACTGGATTTAGGTCCTGCTCCACAAGATGTTTAAAAAAAAAAAAAATCTTGATCCTGTAATCCTACTCCTAAGTTTGCCACAGGGTCATCTTCAGCTCTGTGGATGAGACCAAGTCATTTGAATTTAGTCAAATCTTCAACAAACCCAAGAATCTGGCTGGTACCTAAATACTTCACCTGGTTAACCATAAACTAGGAATACTACAGCCCCTAGGGACACCATGACCAGAAACAGACCCTGTGTGTCCTAGTCTCATGGCTACGACATTTGGGTAGAATTGGTTAACTTGCCAAAACTAGTCAAATTTAGCTCTACTTGAAAATTCAGGAGGTTGAGCTCATTCGCCAGAAACTGTTTCTGGTCTGGAGGAGCTCCACTCTTCTCTGTCCCTTCTAAATGTCCCATCACCGAATTATGCCAATGAGTGCTAGTCTGACCAAGTGTTAGGAAATGAGAGCTCTGCTCTCAGCCCTCTGCAAGCCTCTGGAAGAAATCGATAAAACTGATCTTTTAGGCATATTGTATCACATGCTTCTTTGGACATTTAAAAATGACCAATTAAAAAAAAACCTCATTGTATATTGTGTGTAGTGGTGCACTCTTTTAACCCTAGCACTTGGGAGGCAGAGGCAAGTGGGTCTCTTAACTTCAAGGCCAGTCTGGTCTACAGAGTGAGTTACAGGACAGCCAGAGTTACACAGTGAGACCCAGTCTTGAAAAACAAACCAAAACTCATTTAATTAAGTTATAATGTTTAAATTTCCCAACCAAATAAAAGTGGCAAATACATCAGTGGATCGTTGTAAGATACATTGTTCCAGGCTCAACAGTAGCATACTGAGTTGCAGCAGCATTTATCTTTGTCACTATAATTGCCATCATCACCAACATCATTTCTAATGTCTATGTGGGTACTTTGCCTGTGTGCATGTTTTGCCTGGTGCCTGTGGAGGTCAGATCTCCTGGAACTGGAATTACCAGAGCTGTGAGAAGCCACGTGGGTGCTGGGAATCAAACCTGGGTCCTCCGGAAAAGCAGTCACCTCTCTAGCCTCCAGTGATGAATTTCTTACTGCCCCTGGATAATGCTCTTTGTGACTACTGTACATCAGACGCAGCATAATGGATGGTGTAAAACCACTGCTTTGGTGACCATGTTGTCCCCTGTATTATGTCACATATGTGGATTTTTCTGCTCCTTCCATGGTGGCCTCGGGAGTCAGTCACCATCTCCAGCACAGGAAAAGACATGTTTGTAGGAGGTGAGAAAAGCGTATCAGATGAGCTCCAAAATGATCTTGGCTGTTTTTAGAAATAAAGCATTTCTAAGGAGCCGTTCAAAAACCCCTTTGTCCCCATACACATTTAGATCTAAAAGGCTGCACAGAGCGTGGTTCCTAGCAGATGAGAAAATGAATCTCATTGAAGAGTTTTCTCTCACTGCTGACAGTGAGATTTGGTTCATCTGGGTCTTGTTTATGCAGCAGGACCACAGAAGAAATGGAGAAACAACTGATTCAGATGACTGTCAAAAGTTCACCCCGAAGGACCAAATGATGGATAATGAATGGAAAACTACATATAATATGGCTTTGGTATCTCACTATTTTCTGTATCTGTATATAACAGATATAACTTCTTCAGACTGTATTAACAACAACCTTAAAAAACAAGATTAGAAAAAAACCGAGTCTAAAAGATCGAGTGAAACCACTAGACCATCCTTTAATGATTCTCACTCGGAAGTCGACCTTCTTTCCTCCACAATGCTTGTAACTGGACTCAGGCCATGTGTTCCTTATTCTGAATCCTAGCTAGGTGCTTAAAACACTCCATGTAAACCATGGAAAACTTCATCTTCAAACCTATTAGGGCAAGACAACTATTATTCCTATCTTCTTACGCCACATGTGAGTAGGCAGGAGAAATGGTATAGGAACCAGCAACAGGATTTAACCAAGGAATAAGGTGATGTCAGTAAGTTAAGTCACTGACATCAGACTAACAAAACAAAGAAGATGTGTAAGATTACCTCAGATGCTGAAAAACAGCATTTACAAATCACCTCTGCAGCATTGCAGTTAAGCAGACCCGAGGAAACTGGGAAACATGGCAGCTTCACCCTGACAAGCCATCCCTGGCAACAAAGACCCAACACCACACTTCCCAGTCAAACTCTAAACCCCGCTCCTGTAATACAGGAGAGAAGGAAGGCTGGCTTCTCGTACCACTTCTTATAGTTTTGAATCTGAAGTCCAGACTAGTTCAGTAGAGCAAAATAAATAGGTAGATACAGCAGCTAGTTACAGAGAGCATCATTTGTATATGCAGAAACCTTACAGAGTTTTCTCCAAACCCTTCAAATCTAACAGAACCAAGAAGCTACAATGTATAGAATGCAAAAGCTGATTATATTTCTATATCCTGACAGTACTTCAAAAATGAAGCACCAGAAATTATATCTTTATGATAATATTTAAAAAATACCAAGGAATAAAACTATTGAAAGATGTGAAGCTCTCATAATAAGTTATGCAGCTTTCCTGAGAGATTCTTCAGAAGACTTCAATACATAAAAGAGTATACCAGATATGAGAGTTGAGGATACTTAAGATGTTAGAATGAAGGAGCTCATAGATATTAGAATTAAGAAGCCCACTCTCTTCAAACTGACTCATTAGCTCAGTGCAATGCCCATCAACACTCAAGGCTTTCAGGAAGAAACTGGTGCTTCTGAAATTAATAAAGACATCGTTAAAAAGAGACTGACGATGCCAAAAGTAATTCTTATGGATGTCTGTAACACGTCTTTAAATACACGCAGATTTTTCTTTAAAAGATTTGTACTGTCCCACTTCCAAACTCTGCATAAGGTGTGAATGAAGGTCAGCGTGCACTGGCATAAGCAGAGAAAATTCAGGGAGCAGAGTGGACTCTAGAAACAGACTCAGAGCATACAAAACACGTGTGACTAAGGTCCCAACAAAATGGGAAAGGAGGGCCTTCATAAATCCTGGTGAGAGGTGGGCTATATATAACCTCCCAGGCTAACCCTTACTTCAATTATACAAAATTAGTTTCACTTATACAAAATTAGTTTGAGGTGATTAGAGATGTGAGTATAAAATCAAGAGCCATGTTAAAAACATTTCCATAACCCTGAGGGCAGAGGCAGAGTTCTTGCACAAGATGCAGAAAGTAATATCACAAAATGAAATTTGATGCTGGATTTTGTCATAAAGGACCTATATTTAGAACAACTAAGAAACTAGCAACTCAATAAAAAATTAGCTAACAGTAGTCATAAGATCTCAGATAATGTACTAAAGATACATACACAGGCTGTAGAGATGGCTCAGTGGTTAGGAACACATACTGCTCTTCCTGAGGACCCAAGTTTGATTCCCAGCACCCACATTAGATGGTTTACAACTGCCTGTAACCCCAGATCCTGGGGGATCTGATACCTCGGACCTCTGTGGGTACATGCATTCATGTGCATATACCCACACAACTATACATAATTAAAATAACAAAAATAAATCTTAAAAAAAGAGTACATATATATTCCAGCAGCCTCTACCATTCTCTGTGCCCAGCCTCATCAGGGCTCAAGATGGGCTTCTGGCCACAGGCAGTAGCTGTGGCACTGGGTGGGCTCCTGCAAAAAGAGCTGCTGTTCCAAGTGCACTGAGGGCCATGTCTGCAGAGGGTCCCCGACAGCTGCTGTGGGAAGACCTAGTTTCCCTTGTATAAATAAATAGTCATGTGCATGAACCTGGATCTGCTTTTCATAAAACATTGACCTGCTAGTATAAACTATGTAAATAATAATAAAAGTCATTGACATTAAAAAAAAAAAAGCACTGGGAAGCAGAGGAACAGGTAAATCTCTATGAGAGGAAGACCAGTTTGGTTTACATGGAGAGTTCTAGGCTAGCCAGGACAACACAGTGAAACCAACCCCTACTAAAAGTAAAGGACAGGGCTGGTCTGGGGTAGTTCAGCAGTGGGACCCCCCACCTTTTTTTTAAAGCATGCGTGAGGTCTGAGGTGCAATTACCAGCCCAATAAGGTAAATAAATAAAGTATATAAATTAAAACACTAACAAAACTATCTCTAAAATACTTGCTGGGATTAAAAAAATAGTGTAACTATTTTAGAGAACTAGTTTGTAATTTCTCAAAAATAAAACATAAATAAATAAAACTTACATAAGCCCCAAGATTTCATCAAAAGGTATTTAATAAAAAAGAAAACTTTCAGCCATGTGTGATGGTGTACACCTTTAATCCCAGTGCTCAGAAGGGACAGGAGCAGGAGAGTCCCTGTGACTTCCAGGCCAAACTGGTCTACCCAGAGAGTTCCAGGATAGCCAGGACCATATAATGAATGAGTCAGTCTCTCTCTCTCTCTCCCCCCTCCCCCCTTCACACACACACACACACACACACACACAAACAAAAGAAGCCCTCACTCATACTTATAGGCCACAGTGGCCTTGAAGTCATGAGGGAGACCTTCACTCTCCTTCCAGCTCCCCAGTCTTTTTTTTTTTTTTTGGTTTTTCGAGACAAGGTTTCTCTGTGTAACAGCCCTGGCTGTCCTGGACTCACTTTGTAGACCAGGCTGGCCTCAAACTCACCGTGATCCGCCTGCCTCTGCCTCCCAAGTGCTGGGATTAAAGGCGTGCGCCACCACGCCCGGCTCCAGCTCCCCAGTCTTATCCCAGTGGCAGACCACCAGCTGCAGCCTCTCCTCAGTCTCTGCCCCCATTCCCAGGGAACTAGGCAGACCCTCTCCTACAGCCTTCCTTCCTCAGCCTGCCCCTCTGTCTCACCGCCAACACTGGGGACACTCCCTCCCTGGAAACCAGCTGGCCTCTCTCAGGCAGGTGATCTTCTCCACTTTGTCTTCCAATTCCAGTTACCTACTCTTATTCCCAGCCCTGTAACAAACAGACACTAGCCTGCCTTCCCTCTCTTCCTCTGTTCCCTGTGGACTGCCCAGATCCTCCTGGCCCACCTAGCTTTCCTCCTCCTCTCAGACTCCCATCCAAGCCCTTCTAGCCCATCCTCATTCCTGCATATCAGCTCCCAATATCTAGAAACAAGCTCTACCGAGGACTCTCAGTGGCCATACCTGGCAGGGACTCAAAAGAGGAACCAACAAACACAAGACCAAATCAACACTTGGAGTTACAGTCATCCCAGACCCAGGTGCCCAGACACCAGTGTGAAAATCAGCTACAGCAGAGGCAATATGTCTCCACCAGAGTGCCACAACCTACCATGTCAGGCCCTGAGAAATTCAATACAGACAAAGCACAAGTAGAAGACATCATAATAGTATCATGAATATGCTCTAGAACCTTGAAGAGGACATGAATAAATCCATTAAAGAAGTTTGTAAAAACACAAAAACAGTGGGATGTATGAAGAAAACAATTCAAGACATGAAAGTGGGAATGGAATCACTGAAGAAAACCCAAATTGTGGTAAAACTGGAAATGAAAAATTTAGGAACTTGAACAGGAACCTCAAGGGCAAGCTTCAACAACAGAATACAAGAGATGGAAGAGAGAATCTCAGGCATTGAAGACAAGATAGAAGAAATGGATACCTCAGTTAAATTAAAAAAAAAAATCCAGGCACAAAACATACAGAAGAATCTGGGACACTATGAAAGGACCAAATCTACAAGTAATAGGAACAGAGGAAAGAGAAGAAACCCAAGTCAAAGGCACAGAAAATATTTTCAACAAAATCATAGAAGAAAATTTCCCTAGCCTAAAGAAGAGGTGCATAACAAGGTACTAGAAGCATACAGAACACCAAATAGACTGGACCAGAAAAGAAATCCCTATGACATATAATAATCAAAACACTAAACATACAGAACAAAGAAAGAATATTAAAAGCTGCAAGGGAAAAAGAACAAGTAACATAAAAAGACAGACCTATTAGAATTACACCTGACTTTTCAGTGGAGACTCTAAAAGCCAGAAGGGTCTAGACAGATGTGCTCCAGACTCTAAGAGATCACAGATGCCAGCCCAGACTACTATACCCAGCAAAACTTTCAATTACCACAGATGGAGAAAATAAGATATTCCATGACAAAACCAAATTTAAGCAGTATCTATTTATAAATATAGCTCTACTGAAGGCACTAGAAAAAAAAAAACTTCAACTTGAAACGGTTAAACACAATCAAGAAAACACAAGGAATAAGTAATCCCAGACCAGCTAATAAGGAAAAAACCCCACAACAATCAACAGACACTGTTCACTGATAACGCTCAACACCAATGGTCTCAATTCCTCAATAAAAGGACACAGAATGACAGAATGGATGAGAAAACAGGACCAATCCTTCTGCTGCAGACAAGAAACACACCTCAACATCAAGGATAGACATCACCTCAGGGTAAAAGCATGGAAAAAAGATATTTCAAGCAAATGGATGCAAGAAACATACCAATGTAGCCATTTTAATATCCGACAAAATAGATGTCAGACCAGAACTAATCCAAAGAGATAGGGAAGGATACTATATACTCAATGGAAAAATCCACCAAGAGGATGAGCCAAACACGAGGGCACCCAAGTTTATTAAGAAGCAAAACAACCAAACAAACAAAATCCCAACAAATCACCACTGCAGCTTACATCACATATTGATGCTAAGCTGATAGTGGATGACTTCAGTACCCCAATCTCACCAGTAGACAGGTCACCCAGACAAAAACTAAACAGAAATGCTAGAGCTAAATGACATTATAAATGGACCTAGTACATCTTTACAGGGCATTTCACCCAAGCACAAAAGAATATACCTCCTTCTCTGTACCTCATGGACCTTTCTTCAAAACTGACCACATACCTGGTCATAAACAGAGTCTCAACAATTACAATAAAATTAAAATAACTCCCTGCTTCCTATCTGACCACCATGGGCTAAAGCTGGACATCAGAACAATAGAAAGCTTACAAACTCATGGAAATTGAATGACTCACTACTGTATGAAAAATGGGTCAAGATGAAAAGTAAGAAAGAATAAAAAACTTTAGAATTGAATGAACATATCCAAACCTATGGGACACGATGAAGGTGGTTCTAAGAGGCAAGTTTCATAGCACCAAGTTGCCTACATAAAAAAGTTGGAGAGTTAGTAACTTAATGGCACACCTGAAGATTCTAGAACAAAAATAAAAAAATAAGTAAATGGCAAGAAATAAACTCAGGGATGAAATCAATTAAACAGAAATGAACAAAAATCAATGAAACACAGAATTGTTTCTTTGAAAGAAACCAGTGATTGACAGACTCTTGGGCAAACTAACTAAAATGTGGAGGGTGAAGGTCAAAATTAACAAAATCAGAGACAAAAAGGAACATAACAGCAGAAACAGGGAAACCCAGCGAGTCATAAGAACATACTTTAAAAACCTATACATGCCACCAAATTGAAAAATTTGAAAGAAATGGATACTTTTCTTGATATATACCATCTACCAAAGTTAAATCAAGATCAGAGAAGCAATTTTAAAAGACCTATAACCCCTAGTAAAATAGAAGCAGTTGTTAAAATCTCCCAACCAAAACAAGCCCAGGGTCAGATGGTTTTAGTGCAGAATTCGACCAGACCTTCAAAGAAGAGATAATGTCAGTACTCTTCAAATTAATTCACAAAATAAAAACAAAAGGAACATTGTCCAATTCTTTTTACAGGGCCACAGCTACCTTGATACCTAAACCACATAAAGGTGTAACAAAGAAAGAGAATTACAGAACAACTTCCCTTATGAACATAGATGCAAAAATTCTCAATAAAATATTTACAAACTGAATACAAGAAATCATCAAAACGATCATTCACCATGTTCAAGTAGGCTTCAAGTCAGAGATGTAGGGATGGTTCAACATGTGTAAATTGATAAGTGTAATCTACCATATCAACACACTGAAAGACAAAAACTACATGGTCATCTTATTAGATGCAGAAAAGGCCTTTGACAAAATCTCACACCCTTTAAGATAAAAGTTCTGGATATATTATGAATACAGGGAACATAACTCAACATATTAAAGGCAGTTTATAGCAAGCCCATAGCCAACACTAACTTAAATGGAGAGAAACTCAAAGCATTCACTTTCTCCACATCTACTCTCTCCATATCTATTCAGTTACAGTACTTGAAGTCTTGTTGTTGTTTTTTGAGACAGGGTTTCTTTGTGTAGGTTTGCCTATCCTGGAACTCACTCTGCAGGCCAGGCTGGCCTCGAACTCACAGAGATCTACCTACCTCTGCCTCCCGAGTGCTGGGATTAAAGGTGTGCGCCACCAATGCCCTGTTAGTACTTAATCTATTAGCTACAGTAATAAAAGAACCAAAGGAGATCAGAAACCTCAACATAAGGCCAGGTACACTGAATCTAATAGAAGACAAGTAGGGAATAGTCTTGAACCATTGTACAGGAAAGACTTTCTGAACACAACAGTGATAACACAACCACAAGAACAACAGTTAATAAACGGGACCCCATGAAACTGAAAAGCTTCTGGATGGCAAAGGACACCGCCGTTCTGATAAAGTAGAAGGCTACAGAAAAGCTTTTTTTTTTTTTAATCTAAAGGACTCTATATCTTATTACAGAGACACTTGCTCAACCATGTTCATTGTTGCTCTATTTTTAATAGTCAGAAACTGGAAACAATCTCTAGATATATGTTATTGGACAAACGTGTCAGGAGCCGAATGCTCTTGAGGCTCCTTCCTTCATATCCATCTGCTATTCTTTCTGCTTGAACATTACAAGTAAGACCCTTCACCTACAGTGTTCAAGCAGTGTCAGAAGTTTTCTGAAAAAAGGGGTTCAGTAAATATATAAGCTTCCCGAAAACTACCCAGCATTTTGCAAAGTCTACGCTGAAGATGTACCCCAGAGTTGCTTCATGCTGACACCCCTGTTCTTTTATTACTGACATGGAGTGGAGATTCGTTCATTGCTAAGTGCCATTCTCCTTGTTTGGCCAGACTTCACACAGAGTCCTATAAAGGTGATTTAATTATTCCTGTAAGGGTTTTACAAACTGCCCAACTCAGTCCAAACAATTTTAGAAGTTAAAGAAGTTAGACAGTTGATAGAAAACATATAGCTGCAGTAAATATTCTTGCCAAACATTGTGTATCTTATTAGAAGATAGGCCTGTGATAAATTTATGACCTCAGATAAGCTTTCTCTCTAGAGATGATAAGACCAAACTCCAGATGTGCCATAAAACCAATTAAGGCTCCAAACTTCCTATGAACTCAGGAAGATAATGAAGCTACCAAGGAATGCCTAAATTTAGTACAAATCTTAATGACAAAATACACAAACTGTTTCATTGTAATTCCTTATACCTTGTCAGCTTTGGCATAATATATTGTCCTTTTAAACTTACCTTGTGTGTAGAAAAGAAATGTTTAACTTAATGATTGCAACGGTTTTTGTCTATCTTTGTGATAAATGCCTTCTAACCAGGAGACAATTCTTTCTTTGATGTACAGAGCCCTCGTTCAGAATATAAAAAGAGTAATCACCATAATAAACTTGTCGATGCACCCTAGCTCTGTCAATTTTCTTTCTCCCTGTGTTAGTGTGTGCATGACAGTCCCTATATTTCTCTCATTATCCTCATATTAACTTATGGATCAGGTAAAAATTTCAGGAGTTCACCATCACCTTCTGAGAGAAGTTGACCTCAGTGTACTTTAGCCTGCTGAGTTCTCAGGAGGACTCCCACTAGCTATGGAACAAAGGGCTTTACAACCTCCCCACCTAATTAGGAGCCACTTGCAGTCCACGCCAAAGGAGTAAAGGTGGTCATTTTAACTCAGGTAGTCAGCAGCAAAAGCTTGCTCTGAGCTACAGAGAGAAAAAGCGCAGGCTCCTCCCTATGCACATATAGATGATAATCAACTTGGCCTTCATAGAGCTCCCTAGCAAGTGTGGGTGGGGGCAGTGTCTGTCATGGCTATGGCGTCTGCTAGTGGAACACCTTACCCTAGCTGGGCTGCCGTGTTCTGCACCAGTGCAAAAGGAAACTCAGCCATCATGTGACTGATGAACTGAGGGGGCTTGATAGGTGTGGGATAGAAGGAGGGGGGGAGATGGGGAAGAGGATGGGAGGGGTGGAGGGGGGGACTGTGATCAAGATGTGACTTGAATAAATGCATGCTTTTTAAAAAATAGGCTCCCCCATCTATCATAATTAGCTTTCTGTTATAGAAGCTAACAGTGTGTTATCAACCCAGAGGCTATTAGACTAGAAGACTAAGACTTGAGGGATTGCTGCAGAGTCCCCTCCTGGACACCCTGTTGCCAAGGCTAGCCCTTGGCACAAATGGATAAAGAAGATGTGGTGTGCCTACACATTGGAATGTCACTCAGATGGCAAAGAAAAAATGAAATCATGAAATTCAAAAGTAAATGGTTGGAGCTAGAAAAATCATCCTAAGAGAGGTAACCCAGCCCCAAAAGACAAATATTGTATGTATTTGCTTATATGCAACATTAGCTGTTAAGTCTTCAATAGGCAAGCTACAATCCATATAATCACAGAGGTCAGGTATACAGTAAAGGACTGGCGGGGGGGGGGGGGGGGGGGGGGATTACCCTAGGAAGAAGAAATAGAATATATAGTTATGGATGAGCTGAATTGGGGAGTGGATCAGAAGTGTCAAACAAGGCTGGAGAAGAAAGCTGGAGGTGAGAGAAGGGATGGGAACGAGACAGCTAAGACTAGGGGCCATTTGAGGGTCATATGGAAACATAATACACTAGAAACTTCCTAAAATATATACATACGTGAAAGTGATCTAAATGGAAGGGGTTACATCTAATCAAAGTGTTGGCTAAAGGGGCTCCAGGGGAACCCCCAAACAACCCTGGCTGTTGTCAAGGTTACTGGTTGCTCTCCACCAACTGATGGGAGGGCCCTATTCCTGAAGACACCTACATAACCCACTGAAGACAGACAAGTCAAGCTGGTGCCTCTCTATAGCTTTTGCACCTATGGAATAGTGTTCATGGAAGGCACTCTGCATGTGGCCGCTGGAGAAAGGCAAACACCAACCCAGCTACAAACCCTTCAATGTACAATGGTGACCTACACGCAAGACACGGTATCGCAATACTGGCACAAACCTTATTAGACTAACCAACCAACATCTGACTGGATTTTAGGTTCACTCCATGAGATGGAACTCATCCCTGACGCTGCTTGGGTGGCAAGAACCTGAGAGTGGATAGGTAGCCTGGGGACCTAGGGGAAAACCAAACACTAGTGTTCTGCTAAAGGAACACAGCAACAGCATGACTCCTGATGACATCTGCTATACTCATAGATCACCAGAGAAGCTTCCTCCTGCAATAGATGGGAATAAATACAGAGACCCACAGCCAGACAATGTGCGGAGAATAGGAGACCTTGGAGTACTAAGTCCTAAATGGGGTGTTTCCATCAATTCCCTCCCCTCAGGGCTCAGGGGACCCTGTTGAACAGAAGCTGGAAAAATTTAAGAGCCAGAGGGGATGGAGGACAAGAAGGAAATTAGGGCTCCAAACCCAGCACAGTGACGCATGCGTGAGATCACTGAGACTGCAGCACGAGCAGGGCCTGGGCAGGTCCGAGCTGGCTGAGGAAATGGGTATGAACCCAACCCAGAGGCTATCTTCAATTATAACTGCTTGCAAATGAAAAATAAGTGCTTTCCAATGGCACCCCATTGAGTGTACAAACCACTCCTAAGGGTAGCATTGGATGGGCAACACAAAATTAATTCATGGCATTTTTATAGGGTCTTTTGCCTAATAATGCTTTGTGAGGACCTTTTCTATGTGTATTTTTGCTTTGTTTTGTTTTGGCCTTACAGGTCCTTTTAATATATATTATAGTTTCCAGTTTTGGGTTTTTATGGGATTTCTGGGAGTGTGAATGTGTGTGTCTCTGCATCTACATATGTTTCTTGAACTTTTTCTTCTGTTTATTTGTTTTGTCCTATCTGGTTTGTTTTCATTTTCTAATTTCATTTTATTATTATTATTAGTTTTTTTTAAAGATACTTATCTCCTAATGAGAGAAAGAAAGGATGTATAGATTTGGGTGGGTGGAGAGGTGGGCAGGATAGGATCTAGGAAGAGTTGGGGGAGGAGAAACCATAATAAGAATATATTATATAAAACATCAATTTTTGGAGGGAGATCCAGGATGGTTTTGTCCATACAGCATGGTATCTGAGTAGTGGGTGAATGAGATTAGTTGCTGTGGAGAAAGCGTGAGTCCCTGAAGCTGACTGTGAAACACAGACAGTGTATGAATTTCCACAGCAAACACTGAGACTGGTCACCACACTAAACAGAGCATGCAGGCTCAAGGAACCTGAGATCAGCCAGTTCTGTCAGCCAACTGGAGAGGAGGACCAGGCCAAGTCACTAGCTGATCCAGCCTATAAGTGGATCCAACCCACGGCTCCAGGCACAGGTCAGCGGCTGCACCTGTCTCCCTGAGTTCCAGCCTCCATGTGGACCTGTCTACCTACCCGGGAAGAACAGCGGGACCACAAGAGTGCAAAGGTAAGTAAGAATTTCTTTCTGGAGTTGCCAACATTGTGGCACAAAGTGTGCACAATAGCTGAGCAGCAGGGACCAAACCCAGCTGCAACAACATGATCAGGAGTGGAGACTGCGACAATGTTCCCCAGCAAACACTGGGACTGGTTTTAGGTAGTTAGCCATAGGCCTGCCAGCTCTGGTATCAGTCTTGGGTATAGCGCCCTGCCTATACAACCAGCCTAGATGCTGAACCCAGAATGACTGTTTTGGTGAGGGGGAGAACCCAGGCCCAGTGGCGCACAGGTCTAACCTCTGTTCCACTGCTCAATCTGCCTTTCTGAGGAGACCCGCCAGCTCTCAGGACCTCACAGGATAGCCTCCTCCCCAATCCAATCCCCTTCATGTAGGTACACTTGGGTCACAGCCAGCTGAGGAGAGCTGCAGCCACTCTCTGAGATCCAGTCTCAATTACAGGATCCTACCCATCATCCGTAGGTGGGCATTGGGATCACAGGATAAACCAGCCTCCAAAACAGGGGGTTTTCCTGAGCACCAAGGCCAGTTGGCATCAGAAACAACCAGACAATACTAGGGTCATCCAGATGACTAAAGGCCAGCATAAAAACATGATCAAAAAACCCCAAAGCAATATGGCATCTCCAGAACCTAGTTATTTTGCTACAGAAAGCCCTGGAAATCCTCACACAACTGAAACACAGGAAAGTGAGCTTAATCCTATAAATATGAAAATAATAGAAGTCTCAAGGGAGGAAAACAAATCCCTCAGAGAACAACAACAAAATACAGCAAAACAGGTGATGGAAATGAATTAGAGACATGCAAGATGTAGTTAAACAAGAGAGGGAAAGGAATAAAATGTTTCAACACCTGAAAAGGGAAGTTGAAGCAATAAAGAAAGCACAAGCCAAGACATCCATGGAACTGGAAAACCTTAGAAGAGGAAAAGGAACCACAGAGACAAGCATCACCAACAGAATACAAGAGATGAAAGAAAGAATCTCAGGCACAGAGGATAAAATTGAAGAAATTGATACACCTGTCAAAGAAAATCCAAAATCCAAAAAAGCACTGACACAAAACCTTCAGGAAATCAAGGACACTATGAAAAGGTGAAACTTCAGAATAATAGGAATAGAAGAAAGGGAAGATTCCCAGCTCCAAGGACCAGAAAACATCTTCAACAAAAATCATAGAAGAAAATTTCCCTAACTTAAAGAAAGAGAGGCCAATAACCATACAAGAAGCCTACAGAACTCCAAATAGATTAGACCAGAAAAGAAAATCCTCCCGCATAATAAACCCTCCACATAATAATCAAAACACTAAATGTACAGAACAAAGAAAGAAAATTAAAAGCTGAAAGGGAAAAGGGCCAACTAACATTTAACAGCAAGCAGACCTATAAGAATCACACTTGACTTCTCATCAGAGACCCTAAAAGCCAGAAGGGCCTGGACAGAAGTCTTGCAGACCCTAAAAGACCACAGATGCTAGCCAAGAGTACTATACCCAGTAAAAATGTCAATCAACATAGAGGGTGAAAACAAGATATTCTATGACAAAACTAAATTCAAACAATATCTATGTGCAAATCCAGCCCAATAGAAGATATTAGAAGGAAAACTTCAACCCAAGGATGTTAACTACACCCAAGAAAATACAGGAAGCAAATAACCCCATGGTAGCAAAACCGAAAGAAGAGCTCACTCACATACTACTACCACTAACATCAAAATGGAAAGAATTAACAATCACTGGTTATTAATATCCCTCAACATCAAAGGACTCAATTCTGCAATAAAAAGACACAGGCTAACAGAATGGAACCAAAAACAGAACCCAGCATTCTGCTGCTTACAAGAAACACACATAAGCAAAAAAAAAAAAAAAAAAAAAAAAAAAAGATAGGCATTATCTCAAAGCAAAGGGCTGGAAAAAGATATTCCAAGCAAATGGACCCAAGAAGCAAGCTGGAGTAACCATTCTAGTATCTAGTAAATTAGGCTTTCAATAAATGTTAGTCAAAAGAGATGGGGAAGGATACTTCACACTCATCAAAGGAAAAATCCACCAAGATGACATCTCAACACTGAACATCTATGTCCCAAATGCAAGACCACCCACATTTGTAAAAGAAACACTACTTAAGCTCAAATCCCACATCAAACCCCACACATTAATAGGGGGAGACTTCAAAATACCACTCTCACCACTGGACAGATCAACGATGCAGAAACCAAACAGAGAAATAATGAACCTCACAGATGTCATGAATCAAATGGACCTAACTGATATCTACAGAACATTTCACCCAAACACAAAAAAATATACTTTCTTCTCATCACCTCATGGAACCTTCTCCAAAATCGACCATATAGTCGGTCACAAAACAAGCCTCAACATATACAAGAAAATTGAAATTATTCCTTGTAATTTATCATACCATCAGGGAATAAAGCTAGATTTCAACAATAACAGAAACAGCAGAAAGCCTGCAAACCCATGGAAACTGAACAACTCTCCACTTAATGACCTCTGGGTCAGGGAAGAAACAAAATAAAATAAAAATTAAAGTCTTCTTGGAATTCAATGAAAATGAAGGCACAAAATACCCAAACTTATGGGACACACTGAAAGCAGTGCTAAGAGGAAAGTTCATAGCACTAAGAATCTTCAAAAAGAAATTGGAGAGTTCTCATACTAGCGACTTAAAAGCACACCTGAAAGATCTAGAATAAAAAGAAGCAAACACACTCAAGAGGAGTAGATGGCAGGAAATAATCAAACTCAGGGCTGAAATCAATATAATATTAGAAACAAAGAGAACAAGAGAAAGAATCAATGGAACCAAGAGCTGGTTCTTTGAGAAAAAAAATCAACAAATTATAAAAACGCTTAACCAAACTAACTAAAAGACAGAGGGAAAATATCCAAATCATCAAAATCAGAAATAAAACAGGGGAAATAACAACAGACACTGAGGAAATCCAAATAATCATTAGGTCTTACTTCAAAAAAACTATATTCCTCAAAATTGGAAAACCTAAGTGAAATGGACAATTTTCTTGATAGATTCCAATACCAAGGTTAAATCAAGAATAGGTAAACAAAGTAAACAGGTCTATAACTCTTAAGGAAATAGAAGCAGTCATTAGAAGTCTTCCAATCAAAACAAACAAACAAACAAAAAAACCCAAAAAACAAAACAAAAAAACAACCCAGGGTCAAACGGTTTCAGCACAGAATTCTACCAGGCCTTCACAGAAGAGCTAATACCAATAATCTTCAAACTATTCCACAAAATAGAATCAGAAGGAACACTGCCAAACTCATTCTGAGGTCACAGTCACACTGATACCTAAACCACACAAAGACCCAAGAAAGAAAGAGAATTTCATGTCAATTTCCATTATGAATATGGATGCAAAAATACTCAGTAAAATACTTTCGAAGGGAAGCCAACAAACACATCAAAAGTATCATACACCATGATCAAGTAGGGTTCATCCCAGGAATGGAGGGGTGGTTCAACATACAAAAATCCATCAATGTAATCCACCACATAAACAAGCTGAAAGAAAAAAAACCATATGATCATCTCGTTGGACTCTGAAAAAGCATTTGACAATATCTGACACCCCTTCATGTTAAAAGTCTTGGAGAGATCAGGCATACAAGGACCATATTTAAACATAATAAAGGCAATTTACAGCAAGCCAATAGCCAACATCAAACTAAATGGAGTCAAACTTAAAGCATTTCCTCTAAAATCAGGGACAAGGCAAGGCTGCCCACTCTCTCCATATCTCTTCAACATAGTACTTGAAGTTTTAGCTAGAGCAATAAAACAACTAAAGGAGATCAAGGGTATACAAATTGGAAAGGAAGAAATCAAAGTATCCTTACTCGCAGATGATATGATAGTATACATGAGTGACCCCCAAAATTCCACCAGAGAACTCCTACAGCTGATAAACTCCTTCAGTAAGGTAGCTGGATAAAAAATTAATTCTAAAAAATCAGTAGACCTTCTTTACACAAAAGATAAATGAGTTGAGAAAGAAATTAGGGAAACAACACCCTTCACAATAGCCACAAATAATATAACTCTAACCACACAAGTGAAAGACCTGTATGACAAGAACTTTAAGTTCCTGAAGAAAGAAATTGAAGAAGATATCAGAAGATGGAAAGATCTCCCATGCTCATGGATAGGAAGGATCAACATAATAAATATGGCCATCTTACCAAAAGCAATATACATATTCACTGCAATTCCTATCCAAATACCAACATAATTCTTTATAGACCTTGAAAGAACAATTCTCAACTTCATATGGAAAAACAAAAAACCCAGAATAGCTAAATCAATCCTGTACAATAAAAGAACATCTGGAGTATCACCATCCCTGATTTCAAGCTCTACTACAGAGCAATAGTAACAAAAACAGCATGGTGCAGGCACAGAAACAGACTGGTTGATCAATGGAATCAAATTGAAGACCCAGAAATAAACCCACACTCCTATGGTCACTTAATTTTTGACAAAGAAGCCAAAGCCATACAATGGAAAAAGGAAAGCATCTTCAACAAATGTTGCTGGTCTAACTGGATGTCAACATGTAGAAGAATGTGAACAGACTCATATTTATTACCCTGCATAAAGCTTAAGGCCAAGTGGATCAAAGACCTCAACATAAAACCAGACACACTAAGTCTAATAGAAGAGAAATTAGAAAAAAGCCTTGAACTCACTGGCACAGGTGACAACTTCCTGAACAGAACACCAACAGCTCAGGCTCTAAGACCACCAATCAATAAATGGGACCTCGTGAAACTGAAAAGCTTCTGTAGGGCAAAGGACACTGTCATTAGAACAAAACGGCAGCCTACAGATTGAGAAAAAGATCTTCACCAACTCTACATACAACAGAGGGCTAATATCTAAAATTTACAAAGAACTCAAGAAATTAAACACCAACAAATCAAATAAGCCAATTAAAAAATGGGGTACACAGCTAAACCAAGAATTCACAAAAGAGGAATCTCTAAAGGCCGAGAGGCACTTGAAGAAAAGTTCAACATCCTTGGTCATCAGAGAAATGCAACTCAAAGAGATTCTGAGATTCCATCTCACACTCATCAGAATGGCTAAGTTCAAAAACTCAAAAGATAGCACATGCTGGCGAGGATGTGAAGAAAGAGGAACACTCCTCCATTGCTGATGGGAGTGCAAACTTGTACAACCACTTTGGAAATAAATCTGGAGATATCTTAGAAAATTGGGAATAGTTCTACCTCAAGACACAGCCATACTGTTCCTGGACATATATCCAAAAGATTCTCCATAAAACTACAAGGACATGGCTTCAACAATAGCAGCTTTCGTAATAGCCAGAATCTGGAAACAACACAGATGTCCTGCAACCAAAGAATGGACAAAAAAAATTGTGGTACATTTACACAATGGAATACTACATCCCATCAGAAACAAGGAAATCATGCAATTTGCAGTCAAATGGATGGAACTAGAAATGCTCATCCAAATTTAGCTGACTCAGACTTAGAAAGATACATATGGTATGTACTCTCTTATAAGTGAATATTAACCATATAGCACAAAACAACCATCCTACAACCCAAACAGACAGGATCCTAGCATAACTATCCTACAGAAACTCCGCCCAGCAGTGAGTCATGAACCCTGCTGCATGTTAGTGGAACACCTTACAAATACTAAGCCCCAGTACAAGAGGAAGCTCTTGCCCCTTGTGTGATGGATGACCTGAGGAAGTGTGAGATGTGGGCCGCCCTCATCTGAGAAGAAAAAGAGCAGGGAAGGAGGAAGAGAGGGACTAGAAGGGGAGAGGGAGGAGACTATGGTGAAGATGTAACTTGAAAAAATAAATTAATAAAAAAAAAACCAGTTAAGCAAGCATAAAAATATAATAAGAATAAAAAATAATATTTTCAAATGATAATTTACCAAAGGCATACTTGTCTTACTGGTATGAAACAAAAATGGTCTTAATTTCATGTTAGAATGTTAGACTGTAGTTTGCCACATAGCTCACACCTTCTTGGATATCAGCTTGTAAGTTTTCTTCTTATATGTAAAGATATTTTCGTTCTTAAGAGATTTAAAATGTTGTGAATAAGTTAAAGGTTACTACAGTTCAAACTGGAAATCTCTAAGAGTTGAAGTAATTTGGAGCCAAGATAAAATATTTGAGCAGGGCGATGTTAGCCCATGCCTTTAATCCCAGCAGAGACAAACAGATTACTAGGGATGGTTGTCTTCTAAATTCTAGAGTTACAATGAACAGGCTGGTGACGGTTCATACCTTTAATCCCAACACTTGAGATGCATTATACCTTTAATCACCACACACTGGACACAGAAGCATGCAGATCTCTGAGTTTAAGTGCAGCCTGACACAGCACAAATCCAAATAGAGAAAAACTTAGATCCAGGAGTGGTGGTTCACACCTTTAATCCCAACAATTGGGAGCCACACGCCTTTGATCCCAACACTTGGGAGGCAGAGGCAGGCACATAGGATTTACAATGATTTAAGTTTAAAAGCCACTTGCAAAAGGCAAGCTGAAATTCATAATGATCTCACTATAAATACACTTAAAGGTATATTTAGTTCCAAAATTTCAAAAGAATTAAAAAAATCTCAATTGAAAGATAATACTTTTTATATTGTCAAAAAAAATTTTCTCTAGGAAAGATATTACCTGCCAAAAATGTAACATCTCAGAGTTAGGATTAGGGCAGTGTTGTGTTCTTATCTTTCCTAGATATTAAAAGCATCCAACTAGGGAGTCCAGGGACAACTGGACAACTTAAAGTTCTGAAGAAAAGGACCAGATACCAAAGAAGACAAGTAGACCAGATTGTAGGGAGTTAGATTAATTATTAAATATCTAGGGGTTTCTGATACAGTCTCTTAATTCTGGGCATGAAGATCAACTTGCCTGTGAGCGATTAGCTTATCAGCTTGCGGAAAAACAAGGATGAAGTCAGGTGAAAACAGGAAACAAACAGGAGACTTAATGGACTGAAAAACAAGGTTGAAGCCAGGAAAAACAGGAAAAACTTAATGGACTAAGAAACAAAGTATCTGGCCTGGCATTGTTTTCAGCTGCTAAGTGGGCAGAGCCCAAATTAAGCTGAAACAGGTGGAACAAGGAAAGATCCTATTTAAGGACAGTGGATGGAGAAAAGAGCCCCATCCTAGAGGCCCCGATGCTAGTGAGTTAGTGAGTCCTGATGAAGAAAGTGCTTGTGAACTGATGGCTGGATCTTCCTGAGGCAGAAAGAAGCTGGTGAGCAGAGAAAGCCTCAGCAAGACAGCAAAAGGCCAAGGACTAAACCCTGTGGCTCAGCTTTTGCCTAGAGGAGTTTGATCTGTCTGAACAGTGAACTGAGCGAAACTGTGGCTGGCTTTAAAGACTGAGGCAGAGCGGCAGGGTTGCTGATGTGAAGGAAATAAGTTGGCCTACAGATGGCTGGGGTCTCCCAAAGAGACGAAAACCTCAAGCCTTATTATTTAAGGTGAGACTGGGATAGTCAATTTACCCCAATGAATCTACATCAGAAATATTCCAGAAAAAAGACTGCTAAGTGTGTTAAAGGGTCTACCACAGAGACTGTGTTCCTGATGACTGAGGACCTGCCCCAGAGACTGTCCTTCTAAAAGGTTAGGAAAATAGTTGTAATAATTATCAGTAGGTTTAGCGATTAGGTCATAGGGGTTGTAGGAATTTATAGGGTTAATAGTTAAGAAATAATTATTTGTTATAAGTGAATAGTTATTAATAAATAAATATTTGATAATTTAAAAAAGTTTGGTTTCAGGTGGCGCCCAATGTGGTAGGGCATTATGGGTAACTTGGTTTTCAAAACTATAGAGGAAACTGCAAAATTTGAAACTATAGAACCAGTGGTTGACAAAAATGACAATGTTTGCAGCTGAATTCTGTCTTATTTTCCAGTCAGACCGGATGTTTTATGTTGTTGGCTTTTTCCTCTTTTATTGACTTATAAAGAAGTCAGCCTCACAATTAGAGAGTTTGCAAATACAGATTGAGGAGCTAAAGAAAATTTTTCCAAAGATGGTAACTGCAACTGACAACTTTCCAATGGTTGAAACAGGGAAGAAGGAGGAGTTGCAATGCAACCCCATCCTGCACCTCGTACTTTCCTATCTAGATCTCCAAAGCTGTTACATGAAACAACAACAGCAGATCAGGCAAGTAATGGTGTGAAACCAAGGTAGCCCTTAGAGGAGCCACTTGGTACTCCACAGGCACCATTAGCTTTTCCAGTAATTTATCAAAATAGACCTGGTATTAATGAAGGTCAACCCAATCCAGAATTAACATGGTATCCAATTGATATTTGGATTTGAAACAATTCAAAGAGTGTATTGTGTCTTATGGTATCCATTCAGGCTTTGTCAAGCAAATGCTTAATAACTAGGCAATGCACCATAGAGTCATTCCTCAGGATTGGAAGGGACTGGTATTAGCTGTGCTGGAAGGTAGCCAGCAATTACAATGGTTTTCATGGTGGAGACATGAAGCTACAAAGTTAGCACAACAAAATATGGAAAGGGGAATAAATGTTACAACTGATCAAATACTTGGTGAGGGTACGATATGCTGACTTAAGGGAACAAATTCATATGGATGATACTGTAATTGATCAATGCCATAATACAGCTTTAAGGGCCTGGGATGGATTACAGAAAATGGAGAAAAATGTTTCATATATTAAGATTATACAAGGTCTGGGAGAAATCTTTACTGATTTTTTTTACAGAGGTTGACTTCAGCTGTGGAAGAGAGATGTACCAAACCCTGATATCAGACAAGAGTTAATAAATATCTTGGTGTTTGAAAATGCCAATGTCCAATGCCAAAGAATAATTAGACCATTAAAGGCTCGAGGAGCCCCAATAGACGATTGGATAAGAGAAACAACAGATATTAGTTCTCAAGAATATCAGGCTAATATCACAGGACAAGCCATTGCTAGGGGTTTTAATTGATGCTTTAAATGTGATGAATTTGGTCATTTCCAAAAAGATGGTACAGCTACAACTTCTAGAGCTCAAACTGATTTCAGAGTTAAAAATACCAGGTATCATGGTTCTACAGTACGTGGTCATAACAGGGAACAAATGGTTCCTGATAACAATGAAAGGTCAAGGTCTCCAGGTTTTTGTACTAGGTGTGGAAGAGGTAAACACTGGTCCCGGGATTGTAGATCAAAAACAGATGTCACAGGTAACCCCTTGCAGAGAAACGAGGGGAGGGGCCTACCGTTTCAAGGCACCAAATCAAAAAATTTGAACCATGGTCCATCAGCCACTCAGAGGGAAATAATGAATCAGGAAGAACAAAATTAAACGTGGTCGATCTTTTGCATGATAATGAAGGCAGGGCAGCTTTAGATCTGGCCACAGACAAGTCCATTACATTATCCAAAACAGATGAATGTTATATGTTGACCACAGGCGTTTATGGTCCTTTATCATCAGGGACAATAGGTTTAATCTTTGGAAAAAGGGGATTCACTTGTCAAAGATTTTTGGTACATCTAGGTGTTATAGATGGAGATTGTAAAGAAGAAATTAAAGTTATGGTATCCATATGGAAAGAGGTGACGATTAAGGCAGGGGATAACATTGCTCAGCTGCTGTTGTTTCCATATGCTAAGGGCAAGTCTGCTCCAATACAAAAGGCAAGAGCATTTGGGAGTACTGAAAAAGGTGTATTTTGGCAAACAATGGTGAATGACCAAAGAATAAAATTAAAAGTACGAATGAATGGAACTGAAATTGAAGGATTGGTGGACACAGGACCAGATGTCACTATTCTATCTCACAATCTTGGAATCAAAATTGGCCACTTCAAAAGGTCCCTACACATTTTATAGGGATTGGTAAAGTATCCTATGTTAAGCAAAGTGTACAATGGATTGAATGTGTTGGACCGGAAGGGCAAAAAGTGAAATTAAGAGCTTACATGGCTGACATACCTATAAATTTATGGGGAAGAGATCTTCTACAACAATGAGGTACTCAAATTAATATTCCTGCAACCCCAGAAACAGCAAATGATGAAATGATGGACGTACATGTAGAAGGTATTGATATGGATACTCAAGAGCAATCACAAGTTGTGTCCAGTGTCCAAACACAGGACACCCCAGGCATGGAGTTTCCAAATTTAGACTAGGGGCCACTGCTGAAATTCCAACGGCCCTACCCTTGCAGTGGCTATCAAATAATCCGGTGTGGCAAGAGCAGTGGCCCATAACAAAGGAAAAATTGGAGGCTCTTGAGCAATTGGTAAAAGAACAGCTGGAGGCTGGTCATATAGAAGAGTCTACCAGCCCATGGAATTCTCTAGTATTTGTGGTAAAAAAGAAGTCAGGGAAATGGAGAATGGTAACAGATTTAAGAGCTGTGAATAAAGAATTCAGCCAATGGGTCCTTTGCAGTCTGGTATACCATTACCTTCTTTACTACCAAAGTCATGGCCTTTAATAGTAATTGATCTGAAAGATTGCCTTTTCACAATTCTGTTGCATAAAAATGATAGGGAAAGGTTTGTTTTCTCTGTACCTACTTTTAATAATAATAGGCCAATCAACAGGTATCACTGGAATGTGCTTCCACAGGGAATGTTGAATGGTCCAACTTTATGTCAATATTTTGTACAAAAACCATTGGAAATAATCCGTAGGCAATTTCCTCAATCTATTATTTATCATTATATGGATGATATTTTGTTGACTGATTCTGATGCTGGTACATTAGAGAGAGAGATTATTTAAGGAAACGCAGAAAATTCTGCCACTGTGGGGGGTACAAATTGCTCCTGAAAAAATACAAAGAGAAGATTCAGCCATCTTTTTGGGTTATAAGATAAGTCAACAAAGAATAAGACCACAAAAGGTACAGATCCGTAGAGACCAATTGAAAACTCTTAATGATTATCAAAAATTAATGGGAGATATTAATTGGCTGAGATCTGTCCTCGGATTAAGTACATATGAGTTAACTAATTTGTTTCAGACATTATAAGGGGATTCAAATCTAAATAGTCCAAGATGTTTAACTGCTGAGGCAGAAAAAGAACTACTTCTTGTAGAGCAAAGATTACAGGATGCATATGTAGATCGAATTGCTCCCGAACTTGATTGTATTTTGGTCATTTTACCATCAACTCATTCTCCTACAGGACTTATTATGCAACGGGAAGATAGTATTATGGAATGGATTTTCTTGCCACATAAGCAAAGTGAAAAATTAAAGACCTACTTAGAAAAGATAACGGAATTAATTGTGAAAGGTAGGATAAGATTATGTCAATTGTCAGGAATGGACCCAGCCGAAATAGTAGTACCTCTTACTAATGCTGAGATTAGGTCCTTCTGGGTAATCAATGAGGATTGGCAAAGAGCCTGCAGTAATTATCTAGGAGAAATTAACAACAAAATTCCAAAAAGCAAGTGCATACAATTCATAAAAAGAACTAATTGGATTCTTCCACGTATTGTAAAGGAAACGCCAATTCCTGATGCACCAACCTTCTATACTGATGCTAACAAAATGGGAATGGCAGGTTATAAAACAGACAAAATCAGCAAGGTAATCAAAAGTCCATATACGTCAGTTCAAAAAGCAGAATTGTATGCAATCCTTATGGTATTTTACATTTTTCTGAGCCTCTTAACATAATTACTGACTCTCTATATGCAGAAAGAGTTCTGTTGAATATAGAAACTGCAGAATTCATTCCTGAAAACTCAGAATTAAATTCTTTATTCATTCAATTGCAACAAGTCATCAGAACTAGAAATAACCCTTTATATATAACTCATATTCGGTCTCATACACATTTGCCAGGTCCATTGGCACAAGGAAGTGAGGAGATTGACCAGTTACTAATAGGAAATGTGCTAGAAGCTTCCAAATTTTATAAGAAACATCATGTTAACAACTCAGGTTTAAAGAGAAAATTCTCTATCACTTGGCAACAAGCCAAAGAAATAATTAAAAAGTGTCCTACACGTTCTTTTTATAACCAAATTCCATTACCTGCAGGTAGTAACCCTAGAGGCACTAAAAAGAATGAGATTTGACAAATGGATATATTTCATTTTACAGAATTTGGAAAACAAAGGTACGCACATCATAACATTGATACATACTCAGGGTTTCAATGGGAAACTGCTTTAAGTTCTGAAAAGGCTGATTGTGTTATTACACATTTATTAGAAATAATGGCACTTATGGGTATACCTGCATAAATTAAGACTGATAATGCTCCTGCATATGTATCTAAAAAAATGAAGCAATTCTTTGCCTATACTAATATAAAGCATATTAGTGGTATCCAACAGGACAAGCAATTGTAGAAAGAGCTAATCGTACCTTAAAAGAGATGCTTAATAAACAAAAAGGGGAATTAAAGAATCCCAGGGACAGACTGCACAATGCTTTACTAACACTGAATTTTTTGAATGTCGGTGAAAAAGGTACCACTGCAGCTGAGAGACACTGGGTTATAGAAAAAACTGAGGAACTAAATCAACCAATATATTATAACGATATTTTGACTTTAGAATGGAAACCTGCACTAGTTTTAAGATGGAGACGTGGATATGCATATGTATCTACAGGAAATGAAAAAATGTGGTTACCAACAAAACTTATAAAGATTAGATCTGACCAGATCTTAATAGCTGAGACAAAAATGTCTTTGTATGGTAAGAACTGTGCTATGTTCATAATATTCCAATCTTTCATTTAGCATGGATGGAGTTTATGCTTCAAATGGACTTACAAAAGTAATCTATGCCCTTCTCCTCCTTAAACTTAGAGAAAAAATTTATTTTTAGATCCAAAGTCTGAATGACAATATCAAGACAAATAGGCCAAATAATTCAGCCTAATAGACTGCTTCAATTACTAATTTTTCAAAAAAAAAGAGCATGCAAATCAACTTTAAAAAGGGCTAGCCCAAAATGATCAATCATATAGAGATTGGACAACAAAAAGCTGTAGCTGGGTATCCAAGGAATTGGCCAATATCTCAATTTTTAAAGGGTGCCCAAAAAATATTTTCAACTTCATTCCCAGAAGGTGGAATGAAAATTTTTTGTGGTCATATCTTAGGTATTGTGATTGTCTATTGTTTATGATGTTTGCGATGAATGGATATAATGAATGGAACTGTAAAAATTGGAGTGAAAGATTATTTTGTTTATATCGTCAGAAATTTAAGATTCTGTTTATTGATGCAACTTTAAAAAATGTTTGTATGTAATAGAAAATTAAGTTTATTGATAAGAATTTAAAATAATTTTGTTTGCATGTCTTTTGATTGTCAATAGATGTAAATACAACTATGTATTGTAAGAAGTTTAAGGTTATTTTAACTCTTGCTTTAATGTACATTGAAAATTTAAAGTTATTGTTTATGTATTGTACATAAACAATTTACATTGTATATGTAGTCATGATTGTAGATTTATTTTTATTTTACAAGAAGGGGGATATGTAGGGAGTTAGATTAATTATTAAATATCTAGGGGTTTCTGATACAGTCTCTTAATTCGGGGCATGAAGATCAACTTGACTGTGAGCAATTAGCTTTTCAGCTTGTGGAAAAACAAGGATGAAGTCAGGTGAAAACAGGAAACAAACAGGAGACTTAATGGACTGAAAAACAAGGCTGAAGTCAGGAAAAACAGGAAAGACTTAATGGATTAAGAAACACAGACTGCCTTAATAGCTGTTTCCTCAAAAATCTGTATCTACAACAACAAATCAAAATAGCTTGCTAAGATGGTCCAGCCTCATAGACTGTTCCAGCTAAGACTTCAGTAAAGCTGAACTTTCCCACCCAAAGTTCAACTTCTGACTACAAACTTCTCAGTACATTTAAGAAGCTGAGCACAAAAAGACTGAGCAACAAATGTTACTATTAACTTTCTTAACCATTTTTCTATTCTTATTTGGACCCCCAAACAGGTTTCCTACATCTCACATCAGCAGGAAGCAATTTTAAGAGAGTGACACCCCATTCCCAGAAGGTGTGATGGGTGATTATTTTTTGGTCATTTGATGGGTTACAGATGTTTGTTGTTATTTAAGGGGATTGGTTACAAGTTGTTAAATGGTCTGATAAAACAAGGTTCAGGAGGTTAGACCCAGGGATTTCTTTTTTTCTTTTCTTTTCTTTATCCTTCTTTCTCTCTTATGTAGGGGGAAAAGACTTGAAAAATAAAAAAAGGGGATATAGACATGATATAGGAATGATAAAGAAAAAGGGGCAGATTACTGAATCTACTCATATCTTTGTATACTGATACAAAATTAAGGTTATATTTGGCTACATTGGTATAGATCTTTGTATATTGACACAAAATTAAGGTTAACTCTTTTCAAGGTATTGTACCTATGCAATTCTTAAAAATGCAATGTGAAGTTCTTAGGCCATTTGATAGCAACTATCACAAATTGTTTAGGATAATTAAGAAATGCAAATCAGTCATTCAAACTTGTTGTTTTGTTAGATACTAGTTTAGTGTGTCACAGATGTTTTCTAAGTTAATCAGAAATCAAGCCGGGCGGTGGTGGCGCACGCCTTTAATCCCAGCACTTGGGAGGCAGAGGCAGGCGGATCTTTGTGAGTTCGAGGCCAGCCTGGTCTACAAAGCGAGTCCAGGACAGCCAGAGATATTCAGAGAAACCCTGTCTCGAAAAACCAAAACAAAACAAAAAAAAAAAAACAGAAATCAAGTTGCTAAGACACAAGCAACATTTGCTTATTCAAATATACGGAGATAGATGGTCTTCAAAAACCTCAAGAGATTTGTAGAATATGGCATTTAAGGATGTTTTCTTAACATTTTTTTTGATACTGAGACATGTCAGTTCCTGACAGCAACCCTCATTCTATTTCAAGTAGATGATAAGCATCGAAGAATCTCCATTCAGAGATGGCTGCACTAGTGGTAAACTAGCCACAGGGCAAGAGAAAGTCCTTGCTTCAACTGTAGACAGAATGCTGACCGAAAAGGACAAAACTTGGAATCAAGTAAGTTGACAGCCTAGCTCTGCCAATACAGGGTGGGCAAGTCCTTCATAATTCCTGCTTTACAATTAATGTCTGCCAAAGATACTGGTCCAAAAGGCTGGAGATAGATGCTCCAATGTTATCTGTCATTTCTTAGTTTTTGGAAGCTTCTCACTCTGCACTTCTTGTTTATTCAGATATATTTATCCTTCTCAGGTCTCTGATGTGGTTGAAGACTAGATAGTTATAGTCTCACAGTTAAGTTTTAAGTTGTTTAGGAATTAAAAGGATGTTCTAGGTCTAAGAAGATGTTTTTAAGTTGGTGATGCAAGTTATGATGGAAACTGAGTTAGGTATAGAACTTTAAACTCATTGAGATAGATAATAGAATATTGTTATTAGTTGCCAAATACATATGGAATGTATGTTATACCATATAATTTTCATAATTGTTGCCTAAATGTTCTTATTGTTTTGTATTATATTTACTGTTGGAAGAAAAAGAGCCTTTCATTGGACTGAAAAGGGGGAGATGTTGGTGGTAAAAAAAAAAAAAAGATACACCTTAAATAAAACAAAACAAAACAGGGGGATCCAAGATGGCGGCGGCCCGTACGGACGCATTTTAATCTTGGGGAAAACCGCGATTGATATAAGACGCAGTACAAAAATATCTAAGAGACCCGACCCCCCTCTGGGTCTCACCCAACTGCCCAGGTACCACTAAAAGTGCCTGGGTAGGATGCTCCCTCCCACTCTTGGACACGCAAGGAAGCAGCTGAATCCGAGAATTGGGATCCCTCCCCACCAGGAGAGACATGCCGGGAGACTTAAAGCATCCATTCAAGGAATCCAGGGACAACTGGACCAGGGAAACCTCAGCAGAAAACAAATCAGACACCGAAGAAGACGAGCGGCCCAGACGATCCAGCCTTGCAGACTCCCTCAATAGCTGTTTCCTCAAAAGTCTACAACCACAACTCAAAATCACTAAGATTGTTCAGCTCCACAGACTGCTCCAGCCAGAACTTCAGTAAAGGCCTGAAGATCAGCTTCTGTCTACAAACTTCTTAGGACATCTAAATAGCTGAGCACAAAAGGACTGAACATCAAATGATTCTATTAACATTTTTAACCATTTTCCATCCCTATTTGGGCCCCAAACAGGTTTACTACATCCCAAATCAGCAGGAAGTAATTTTATAAGAGCGACGTCCCAGGTCCAGAAGGTGGGGAGGGTGTCCCCCCCCCCTTTGGTTATTCGATGGATAACAGAAAATTTTGTCATTTAGGGGAAGAGACTACAAGCTGTTCAATGGGTTTTGGAGGTTAGACCTAGGGACTTCTCTCTTTTTCTTTTCTGTATCCTTCTTTCTCTCCTATGTAGGAGTGAATAGACGAGAAAAAAATGGGACATAGATTATTGAATAAGCCATTATACCTTTGTATATTGATATAAAATTAATACTATATTAGGCTAACTTGGTATTGTTCATTGTATATTAATGCAAAATTAAGATTGTATTGGACTACATCGGTACTGATCTTAGTATGTTGATACAAAATTAAGAGTATATTTGGCCACATTGGTATTGATCTTTGTATATTGTTACAAAATTAAGGGTAACACTTCTTAAAGGTATTGTACCTAGTAATGCTTAAAAAGGAAATGTGAAGTTTTGGCCTTTTGCTACCAACCATCATAAACGGTTTAGGATAATTAATACAAACTAACAGTCATGCAAGAGTGTCATTTTGTTAGTTACTATGACAGTCTATCACAGTTATTTTCTAAGCTACTCTGAAATCAAGTTGTTAAGAGACAGCAACATTTGCTTATCTAAACATAAGAGATAGATAGGGCGTCTTCAAAAATCCCAAGAGATCTGCAGAGTATGGCATTCAAAGATGTTTTCTTTTTTTTTTTTTGGTTTTTCGAGACAGGGTTTCTCTGTGTATCCTTGGCTGTCCTGGACTCGCTTTGTAGACCAGGATGGCCTCGAACTCACAGAGATCCGCCTGCCTCTGCCTCCCGAGTGCTGGGATTAAAGGCGTGCGCCACCACCGCCCGGCTCAAAGATGTTTTCTTAAATTAAGATTTTTTTGATATAGAGACATGCCAGCTCCTGACAGCATCCCCTATTCCACTCCAAGTAGAAGATGAGCATCGAAGAATCTCTAGTGTGAGATGGTTGAATTAGTGGCAAGCCTATCTCTTGGAAAAAAAAAAAAAACCCTTGCTTCAACTGTAGACAGACTGCTGTCCAAAAAGGACAAAACTTGGAAGCAGGTAAGTCGACAGCCTAGCTCTGCCAAGACAGGGTAGGTAAGTCCTTCATAATTCCTGCTCTACAATCAATGTCTGTCAGAGAAATGGGGCCAAACAGCTGAAGATTGATGCTGTAATGTATGGAGAGAAAATGGGAACTGTCGAGGCAGCCATGGGTATGTCATTTCTTAGTTTTAGAAGCTGCGGGCCCTGCACTTCCTATATAATCAGATATATTTATCCCTCTCAGGTCTCTGAGGTGGTTGAAGAATAGATAGCTAGAGTCTCATAGTCAAATTTTGAGTTGTTTAGGAATCAAGAGGGCATTCTGGATCTAAGAAGATGTTTTTAAAATTGTGATACAAGTTAGTATGAAAGCTGAGTTAGATAGAGAACTTTAAACTCATGGAGATAGTTAGATAGTAGACTGTTAAAGTCAGGGACCAAATACATATGGACTGGACATTGAGAATGTATGCTAAGCCATATAACTCTCAGAATTGTGGCCTATTTATTTCAGTTGTTTTGTACTGTATTTATTGTTATAAGAGAAAGAACCATTTGTTGGACTGAAAAAAAAAGAATTATGCATTCTGGCGTAAGGGTGAGAGGGTGGGAGGGTGGGGCTGGGAGGGGTGGAGGGAGAGGGCTGTGATGGAGATGTAACTTGAAGTAATAACATTAAAAAAATAAAAACAAACAAAACAAAAAACACCTATTTTTCAGCCAGGCGTGGTGGTGCACACCTTTAATCCCAGCACTCAGGAGGCAGAGGCAGAGGCAGGCGGATCTCTGTGAGTTCGAGGCCAGCCTGGTCTACAAAGCGAGTCCAGGACAACCAGGGCTGTTATACAAAGAAACCCTGTGTGGAAAAACCAAACTCAAAAACCACCTATTTTCAATACAAAAAAGAAAGCTAACAGCAAGCTTATTTGTATTGGGTGCAAACTGGAATGAGTTGAATTATGTGCCCTATTTAGGCAATGAAATCCATTCAGCGGTAATAAGGGATGAACTGGATGCATCTCAAAAAACAAAACCACCTTGTTAAATGAAGGGCGGTGAAAAGCACTTTACACACTTTACGAGTGTACACATATGAAAGACAGTTAGGTATGGTAAGGAAATTAGAAGAGCCACCCAGCATAGAACCAAAGTGGGACAAGAGAGTACATCAGAGTCCTGATGCAGTAATGGTTAAGGGACAGTCTTTGGTTGTCACACAGTCCCTTCTCCATGTCCTTCACCATTACTTTGGTAACGCAGGGTTAGAGTTACACAATGGTGACCAACTTAACAGTGGAGTGCTTTGACAGGGAATGTGGGCCACCGAGCATGTGACTAAGTACACACTGTGATATGAATTATGGAAATAGTCAAAGGTCAAACAGAGAAAGAACACAGGCTGTAAAATCAGATCATGCAAAAGCCACTTGCTGTGATTTGCATTTTGTCTGCGACTCCTGGCACACCAAGAACTGGGATGCTCTACTGGGTAAGAGCAGGCCTCAGCTGTGGCCTGATTTCAGGCCAGGGCTGTGGACATGAGGAAGCTGCTGGTTGAAAGACCAGAGGTGAAATGTCCTATGTGACTGACTAGGGTGCATGACCAGTTTACTCTGGTAAACTTCAACCTTAGTTGCAAATGAAGACAAAACTTAGCAGAATGGCTAATTACGCTGGCTCCCTGGGCTGTTTTGTCATAATCCCAGGGGTTGGGTTCTTTGGCAAAGCATGACTCTGAGCTTTCACATATAATCTGGCCACTGTCCACGTGTAGAGGTAGTCTCTAGCATTTGTCAGCTCAGACTGATTAAAGTAGAGATGAAAGCATCACCTAAGATGATATAAACTAGAATTGAAATTGCCTAATGACATCACCTAAAACATCACTGAGCACAGATGGGGACCAGATACCGTGCAGAAAAAAAAAACTATGCCACTAAGAAATCCAACCGACTAAATCAAAGTGCACAGAATGCCAAGTTGGGTGGTTAGGCCCTAGCGGTCGTCTCTTGTTAAGGTCCAGAAAGCTGCATTTGAAAGGATTCTTAGCTCTTTTTCTTTTCCAATAAAAAAGTAAGATACACATAACTAAGTTATCATTTCAACTCTTTAAAAATGAACAATTTCCTTTAGCCCTTTAGTATATTGAGAGTGTTGTACAACTTTCTAACACTACTCTCTAACAGCACACATTAGCAGTCCCTTCCGACTCCACTCTCTTCGCAACTCTGCCAGTCAATAATCTCATTTGTCTCGATGGATTTTCCTCTTTACATTAAATGGAATCATGTGACATCATTCAGCCTTCTTTTTTTTTTTTTTTTGGTTTTTCGAGACAGGGTTTCTCTGTATAACAGCTCTGGCTGTCCTAGACTCACTTTGTAGACCAGGCTGGCCTCGAACTCACAGAGATCCGCCTACCTCTGCCTCCCAAGTGCTGGGATTAAAGGCGTGCGCCACCAACGCCCGGCTCATTCAGCCTTCTTTATGCTCCATCCACAGTACATAAAACCTCATTCCACTTCATGTGTGAGTCACGCCCTTTGTGGAGCTAGAACACATTTTGTTCTTCAGCTGGTGAACAAAGTGATGAATCTGTGTTGTCCCACTTTCTGATCAATATGAATAATGACTATGGGCATTCACATGTCTATTTTGTGTTAACATGCTTCAATTCTCTTCAGTGTGTACCCAGGAGCAGTATTGCTGGACCACAAGACAATGGTATGTTACTTCCTGAGGAACAGCCAGAACTACTGTCCAAAGCGGCTGTCCCATTTTACACTCTTATGAGCAATGCATGAGCAATGCTGGCTGTTGCTCCTTCAGTCATACCATAGCTACTGAAGGTAGATTTACACAGGTAAAGAAGATTTATAGTGACACCCAGAATTCTGCTGGGGATTCTGGGAGGTGACACATGCTGGAAGCTGCTGCCATTTCTGATCACCCAGGGTGGGGTGGGTGGATTACTGACCTTTGGGCAGGGTTGGTCAGGCACAGTGGTGCACATCTGCAATCCCAGCACTCGGAGGCTGAGGCAAGAAGATCACAAGCACAAGGCCTGGGTTACACAGTGAGACCCTATCTAAAAGACAGTAACAGGCTGGAGTTGTAGCTCAGTGCTTGCCTACCATGCATGAGACCCTGGAATCCCAGGAACACACACACGCACACACAGGCACACATGCACACACGCCAACACCCACACCCCTAAACTTAGCACACATTAGTTCCACCTCTCTTGACCCAAACGCAAAGTCTATCAGGGTACTTGGCTACTGACATCCAGCCTCCAAACAGGAGTCATTCTTATAAAAACACTACTACGTCTGCAGGTGGCTGGTTCTGCCCATAATTTTCCAGATCTGTCCAACAAAGCTCTAACTTCATACTGATTCTAAATTGCTTTCACAAGAGATACACAACTGAACTTCATCTGCCAGGTGCTCTCTTAGAACTAAAATTTATAATATTTTAAAAGTGTTAGAACTGTTACAACCACTAACCAATCTCCCATTCATTCAAGCGTTTCTACAGTTCTTGAGGGGTTCTGCTTTCAAATAAGTCTACCGTAATTTCCTTTTCTCAAAGGATCTGTATAGTCTTAGAAGGAGTCTCACTCTAAATAAGTCAGGCAAACAATTCTTCTATCCTTTTTTGGACTAAAAGAGAGCAGCAGAGCATGGCCAATGGAAGGGGAGGCAAAGGCTCTGTGAACACCTCGACACCACGGTCGCCACATCTAGCTGTAAAGGGAGTTAGATATCTTTAGTAAGTATGTGGGGGTTTCTGAAGTACAGTCTCTTAAAAGGAGGCATATGACTTGTGGGAAACACCTGGCAGTGTACATGGTCCTTGGCAACCAATGAGAAGGGAATCTGTAAAAGAAGGAAAGCCCGGGAAACTGGAAAGGGCTTTTGGATTGGCATTGTTTTATAGACACTGCTTGGCTGTTGGAGACTACCTCATTTTTGGTGGAAGGTGGGCGGAGCCCAGATTGGACTGAGGTAAGGGGAAGACTCATTTTGGACCTGTAAAAGCCAAAACCCTCAAGAGAAGCACAGACAGAGCCCTTCAGAGGGGCGTGGCTACAGGGACCTCAAGATAGAGCCCTGCTGCCCTGACCCAGACCTGAGAGATCCACCAGGAAACCTCGAGTTACCTCAAGAGCATTGCCCTACTTAAGGGTGTGGCAGCAGAGCCCAAAAAACAGGCAAGGGAGAGGCAAAGATTCAAAGCTGAAGAGACAGGAGGTAGAGGCAGAGAAAAAGCTGTGGAAGGTTACACTTGCCACAAATAAGCTGGGGCTGGCACAAGAGATGTGGCATAGGACCTGCTCAGAGAAAGTTCGAAGAGAATTGGACACTGAGGCAGTGGAAGCAGGGTCAGTCCATGGGCTCGCAGCCAGCAAGCAAATGAACAAGACATGAAGCAGGAGTGCTCAGTGAAGAGGACGCAGCCTCAAGTGAGAGACAGCAATGGCCAGCTCCTAGGCCCTCGGATACAGCCCCGTCCCTGAGGCAGCAAGCTCAGTCGGCCAGCACCTGAGCTATCCGCCAAGTGTGGAAGCCTCCGCATCAAGGACTAAGCCATATGGTACAACTTACAGTCTCGGCTGACTGAGGAGGTCTGGAGCCCAAGTTGAAGTAAGGCTGCCATAGCAACGCCAGAGCCAGGTGATCACTGAGTGACTGCTGTTGTGGTGTTCCTGCAGAGTGACTGCTGATCAGTTGCCCTCAAAGGACCTGCATTTGAGGATTCATATCCTTTCTAAAGGATTAGGATTAGTTGGGTGGTAGATGCTTATAGAATTATTAGTAAATATAGTTTATAAATTATGTTTACACCAGGCCTTCACAGTAGCGCTATGGCAAAGGTCTTCTGCTTTCTTGCTTTTGGTTTTGTTTTACAGAGAAGAAAATGGGCTAAGTGGTACAGCTTCCCAGAGGG
>CAJQZJ010033609.1:5063774-5077261 GCA_907164525.1 Lophiomys imhausi | reverse complement strand
CATCAGCCCAGCCCAGCCAGCCCAGCCCTCAGGCCTGATCATAGGCACTCATCAACCCAGCCCAGCCCAGCCCTCAAGCCTGATCATAGGCACTCATCAACCCAGCCCAGCCCAGCCCAGCCCTCAAGCCTGATCATACCCTAAACTGGAGCTAAGACACTTCCCGGACACCTCTCATAGCTTTTCTTTGGAGAAAAAAAAATCCAGGTTTATTATTTGGCTTATAAACTGTAAAACTAATACACCAAAATTCAATTTGGCTTTGAATATTTGAAAATTTGTGCTGCCCCAACTGTGCTGCCATGTGACTGACCCTTACTTCCCACTGAGGTCAACTCTCGCCCATTTCCCAGAGAATATAACTAACTATCTAGGTAACAAGTGCAAAGGTTACCCTAGATACAGAATCAGTGGATATCAAAGAAAACGTGATACAGTGCGGATATCACTATTTACTTTGGCCAGCTCTCTAGGCTGGAGGGCCTGAGTCACTGTTTGTCATTAGTTCTCATAACTTTAAACAATCAGGTCTCCAAAAGGGCAATGGCCAAGTGAGTGAACAGGGAAGATGTGATAATCAACCGAAAGGAAGGCTTGAGTTTTCAGAGGGCAATGCTTCTAAAGATAATTTACAGGCTGCTCTAGAGGTGTAGCCCAATGGGAGAGCTTTGACCTGGTATGCAGGAGGCCCTGGTTGGATCCCAGCACCAAATTCAATTGCCCTGCCACAGTCACAGAAAGGAAGGGGGGATTTGTAGTTTGTAAAAAGCTAAGTATCTTAGGGACAAGGCATCTTCCCTTTAAATAAAAGGGCAGAGAGAGATGAGGCAACCTCAAACACATTCAAACTGACTTTTGAATTTTTGTTTTCTTTTCCATTTCCTTCCACCCAGCGTGTGGTGCGGGAGGGGGAATGGAGGGCCATGGGCATGCCAAATGCCCTCTCTGACCTTAAAAGCTCCTCCATCTTTTAGATTTTCATTGGTACAGTCAACAACTGCCCTAAGGTCCTGATACAGATCACTCAGAGATACTTCACCCATGACCATCCACTTTCTTTCACACATGCACCATGCTAATTAAGGGCTGGCTGTCTTCATGCTGTTAGAACCACCAAGTGTTAGAACATGGGCGAGCATGCTGCATCAAAGGGCTCAGGCCAGCTGCAAAGGCACTGAAGACATTTAGGAGCTGGAGGTAGGCAGGCTAAGACTATTGAGGTATAATAATTTAAAAGAGCTTAGAATTTAAAGAAATGTTGAGATGGCATTTCCCAAAGAGGGAATTATTGAGCCCCTAGACAACTGATTCTCAGAAGCTGTTATCTGCTACTCCTCGGGAGCCTGACAACTGATTCCGTTTAAATTTATCTTCCCTTCTCTTTCCTTCCTCCCCCATAAATCAAGCGTTCCTGCCCCAGCCTCCCACTTCCCCTCTCATTTCTTTCCATTCCAATCCTTCCTCAGATGCTGGGTCCAGCTCTCTCCTGCCCCTTTAACCACTCCTGGCTTGCCCGCCTGATACAACCTCCACCCCAAGCATCACGAATGATCATTCCTCTTTGGAAAAATCACTTTCCATCCTTGAAGAGAGGCAGAATATTATCCAAAAATAGTATTAAAAAATAGAAACAGAAGGTCTTTAAATTCCAAGCTGTTTTCCTAGTATGAAAAAAAGACGACGGAAGAGAAGCAGTGATTCAAACCGGCTCAGACTAGGTCACTCACTGGTGGTGGTGACTGGTCATTATCGTTGAAAGCTGGTGTCAAGGGGCAGAGAGAGGGCCGCCGGATCTGCCCAGGTGGAGGGAAAGAGAAAGAGGTAAAATAAAAGGAGCCCAGGAAACAAGGAAAGCAGGGCAGGAGGAGATAAAGCAAAGACTTAGGGAAAAAGTAAGGGAAGATCCAAGGCGAGTAGGAGGAGGACCAGAAAGGAAGGCAGCCCAGGGAGGCGGGCAAGGGGGTGCGGGAGCGGAGACTGCCATGCCTAGCCTGGTCCACTGTGTACTTCCTTACGCTGTCCGTGGCTGCCTTATCTATTTTCACCTCAGGCAGGAGCCGCCCGATGTGGGAGCCGGGCCCGATGAGCGACACCACGCCGTTGCAGTCCACTGTGCTGTTGCGCTTCACGCTGCGCCGCAGGCTGGGGAAGAGGCGCGAAGAGCGGCTGCACTGGCTGTATCCGCTGTACCCGCTGTAGCTGCTGCGGCGCTCGCGGGCCCGGATCGGGATGAACAGCGAATCGCGCCGGCCCTCGCTCTCCTCCACCGTGCTGTGTTCGTCGTCTGCAAACTCGTTCTCGGAGCCAGGATCTCGGAACCTCCCGGGGCCCCGGAAGCTGAAGATGCTGCTTTTGCTGTTGTGTCGGGAGAGGAAGGGTGAACCTGGGATGCTGAGCAGTGACTGAGAAAGGGGAGGGAGGGAGGGAGGGAGGGAGGGAGGGAGGGAGGGAGAGAGAGAGAGAGAGAGAGAGAGAGAGAGAGAGAGAGAGAGAGAGAGAGACATGAGACCAGGCAGCAGCACCCCACAGACCAGCAATGTGGCCTCCCCCGCTTGATGCACCCCTGCAGTCCCCTGGCCACACCACCAGGGATGGCAAACATTCTGCAGGATGAAGGTTTATTACCCTACATCGTTTGCTCTCACTCTTAATCACATCCCGCTGCTGCCCAGACACCTGGAGTCACCCGTTTACCCGCAGCCGAATGGACCCTGCGAAATCAACTGTTTCTTGTGTTTACTACCAGCTCTCACAGAATGTGCGGGTGATGCTGCCCAAGTTGGATGCCACGGCTCAAATGGGAAAAGCTGTTTTTGGGTTTTGTTTTTGTTTTTCCGAGGCAGGGTCTCTCTGTGTACCCCTGACTGTCCTGGACTCACTCTGTAGACCAGGCTGGCCTTGAACTCACGGAGATTCGCTTGCCTCTGCCTCCCAAGTGCTGGGATTAAAGGCATGCGCCACCATGCCCGGCGGGAAAAGCTGTTAAAGGTGCCAGAAACCACTCTGTGGGTACCTGTCTGGAGCTTTTGATACTACTACAAAATGCCACTGTTTGTCAGCTGACACGTGATATACACCTCCATTTTACAGTCAGCACCTTTTAAAATCAGAATTTTAAGTAGCTGTAAATAACTTATTTCCCAATTATTTAGTTGTAAATTACATAATTCCCAGAACTGACATTTTTCAAGTAAGATTCTTTGCCAAACTTTTCATTTCTTTTTATCTTTTTAAAAAGATGTATTTATTTATTTTATGTGAGTGCTCTGTCTACACACACACACACACACACACCAGAAGAAGGAATCAGATCCCTGGGATTTGAACTCGGGTCCTCTGGAAGAGCAGTCAGTGCTTTTAACCGCTGAGCCATCTCTCCAGCCCCCTCTTTTCAATCTTTCAATGCATATTTCCATTGCATATTCCCTCCAAAATTTTATAAAAGTACATTTTTATGCTTAAATGTGTTTTATTGATCACCACTGAATACTTCTCTGCAACAAAAAAAAAATTAGAAATAAACAGTCCTAGAATTTAAAACTTCCTCCTGTGACCATGAGTCCCTAAGACATTTTTCAAATCCTCTCAGATTCAGCTTTTATTATAATTTTTTATGAATGTACTACACACATAGTGTGTATTTGACGAGCAGTTAACTGAGAGGCAACTGTGAAAGCGCACCTCTCTCTGTGATGCGGGTTTTCATTTGGGCCTCCCTGCTTGTTGACAGGGTTACTTAGGAGTAGACAGAGACATGGCTCAGCCACGCCCATTCCCAATCATCCATTTAAGTGTTGGGAAGCCTTATGCCTGTAAGTATTATCTGGGAAAGAACCGTGTTACAATGTCATTCAATTCTTTGAACTCCTTCCAAGTTATATGCCAAGAACCACATGGCAAACTACCAGTCAGGTGCATTATAAATGTACTACAGCCTGGAGTTCACTCCTCTTTTCATCTTGTTGAGCTTTAAGTGCAGTGAACTTGCAAGCGGACATGTTGCCCGGCTAGAAGCAGCTCCTTTCCCAACTGTTGGGGGTCTTGGGGATGGTTATTAACAATTCTCAGGACACTATGAGCTCCTCTTTAACTCTAAGGCAGGTTTGGCTAACACAACAGAAAAGGCGACAAGCAAAACCATGTTCTATTATCACCACTGTTGGCACTTTGAAGTAAAAGGATTTTTATCATAGTACCTGCTTTAAATATATTGTATCAGAGTCTTAAAACTGAAGATTTAGTTCCTTTAGTTTATGGGAGTCTGTAACATAATCTAATCAGCAAAGGTAGTTCTCAATGTCAAAGGAAGTGGTCAAATTAGACTTGTTTTCATTTGAAAAAGTATGACCTCAGTTTTTATTTTTAATGTATGTGTCCCACTCACAATAATCACAGTCCTGAACTTACAACATTCCAGAACCTTTGATTATAACTCCTAACAAACACATGAGGAAGAGATGAATTCAGAAAGTCTCCTAGTGCAGTTAAGGCGCCTGTATTAAAGAAAACTCTGTAGACACCAATACTTTCAATTGTCCTTTCATCTGACACCCTTAGGGAAATGAGCCACACAAGATGGCCTGAGATGAGTGGGAAGACAGACAGAACCTCGGAAAAGGGAGGTGGCGGAGGGCCACAGGGGAGCACTGGCCTGGGGATCTCAGCCACAGCTCTGTCTAGGTTAAAGGTGAGGGAATCTGGTTCCTGAAAACTGTGATTGCGGTCTTCAAATGCTCCAAGGGAGCTGAAAGCCCGTGTGAGAAGACAGCAGCTTGCTGAACGACTGATGTGACACAGGCCTGGCTGCTCTGTTGTACTAGTGTTACAAGTTAGGTCTCTGAGGGAACTTTCACAACTGAAGACTATAACAGGAGGTTCTGCCTTAGAGTTTAGGCCTAATTTTCTGCTAAAATGACAACTGTGTCCATATAGCAAACATACTGTAAATGTTAAAGGAAAACTTCATCAGCATGTTTTGGATGATAACCCTAGTAAGGGCTACTGTGTTCAGTATCTTGTCGTCTGTGCGTTGAGAATTCCACTTCTGGTTCTGTGCTCAAAGTGTCTCCAGCTCTCTTTAGATGGGTTACATTCCTTTGAAGAATTCTAACTCAATGCACCTCACCCCCTGACCTGTGTTTTCACTTGCTGTGTGGTCTTTTCTGGACTTGGCTCTAAGTACGCACAGACTTCTGAGACATATGTGAGTTTCATCACTGGAGGCCACATCAAGAAAATCAAAGTCAAGCCCGGGAGTGCAGCCTGGTAATACTGCTTGCCCAGGTTCTACATGGACCTCGGTTCTACCCCCAGCACTACAAAAGACAAAAAGAAAGTCAAAAAGAAAAGGAATTCACAAATTACAGTCGTTTCCAGCTCTGTGAAGGTGAAGCCATCGGGAGTGCAGCCTGGTAATACTGCTTGCCCAGGTTCTACATGGACCTCAGTTCTACCCCCAGCACTACAAAAGACAAGAAGAAAGTCAAAAAGAAAAGGAATTCACCAATTACAGTTGTTTCCAGCTCTGTGAAGGTGAAGCCACGGCTCTCGCCACACGCCACACGCAGGCCTTGCTCGGTACCACCTCTCAGGCCCTCACCTGCTAGTTGGCTACATCCTGGCAATGAAAGGGGCCGACGCTCTGGTTAGATTCCAGAATGCTGCTGACCATATCTTGTTTGTGAATGAGAGCTGGAAGTATAAGGGTTCGCACATGGCCAGCTTTATACTTCCTTCTTTCAAGTTGTAGATTGGTAAGGGGATCAGAGCCTCTCTACTCTCGTCTTACATGTGAGACCCTTGTTGGATTACTGATTCTTTCCCCTGAACCTGTTCTATTCAATATGTGCAGCAAAATATATAATTTGCAGGTCGATGCTAGCACAGAACTTACTGGCTTACAGTAAAACAAATGAACACTAGGAAATTTTATGGCAATTAATATTGTCATAATACCAAAGAATCTGATAATTTTTCTAGAAATTCATTGTAGTTACATTTTACAAGACTATAGGTTCACGAAATTGGGCAAAAGACAAAAACTAATCCTTCACCACAGACAGTTCAGCAAAAATGACTGGCTGGAAGATAGTGTCTTACATCACAGAGACAGGAGCTGGGCAGGATGTTATCCCAGAACTCCAGAGGCTGAGGCAGGAGGATCACACAAGCTTGTGATCAGACCAGACCATAACATCAAGACCCTGTCTCAACAACAACAACAAACAAACAAAAGGACAAAGAGGCAGTGTCACAGAGAGAAGACTTTATGCCTCTGTCCCAGACAGCTGATCCGTCACGTGGAGGACCACACCAAGACAGGAAGGAATGGTCAAGGCAGGGCAGGCGGGTCTGAGGGAGTGCAGGACTGGGAAGTTTGAGTAATACCCACATATTCGGGGCATATGTGGGCTGCAGAGGTGGTGCCTGACTGTTGCGTACTCAGCCCTGGAGTGCTTTGGGGCAGGGAAATACTAGCTTGTAGACAAAGTCGCTAGCGACAGTAGCTTTGGGTTGGTTAAGTGACACATGAGAGGCACACTCGGAAGCAGCTGTGGGGGTAGCTATGAGAGAACTTCCACAGCCTGTGCAGTGGCACAGAAGAGTCTGAGGGCCTCACTAGAACGACAGATGGACAGAGCCAAACAGGAGCATATTTGTTATCTCCCTCAGCCATCTGTACCCTAGGAGGGGCAGTTAAAGGAATAACCACAGTTTACTTAACTTCACTGTTCTCCCTTGGATGTGCACCAGGCAGCCACCCTGCTACCAGGACTTTACCTACTCCATTGCTACCACACTCTTCCTTTCTGGTTGTGTAAATTCTCTTCCTTCCCATTGTTCAGCCCGTCTGGGTCTTCTGTCAACTCCCTCAGTCCTTACACAGGGTTTAGTCCCTCTTTCCAGGTACAACAGCCTTTTTAGAGTTGTTAAATCTCCTTGGGCCATCTGCAAGGTCCTTAAGGACTCAATGCCATTTTTATCTCTTTATATCTCTTGGGCTGCTTTGTATATAGTAGATAGACCTGGCTTAAATGGCTTATATTCTGATTATACACTGCAAACTGGCCATGCTCACATGTAATGGGTCCTGTTCCCCTGGACTGGATCATGTCTCGTTGACACTGCCTTGTGCATTAATTGCCACCTAAAGAAAAGACATTTTATTTACTTGACAATAAAATTTAATTTTATTTAATAAAACAACTATTGTGTCTGAGGGCCATGGCTCAATTAGCTCCTGAGACCCAACCAGGTTTATGAAATGAGTGGGTTTTACTTCTTATTTTCAAAATTCTTCTTGTCAACCATCTTTAGCACTGCTGGCCCTTCTCATATGGTCACATCATAGCTGCTAAAGAAATATGGCCTTCTATAGGTTTTTCTTGGAAGAATAGCACTCGGGACATAGGGCTGGACCTTATATTCTCCACACACAAATCTGTACACACCCACAGGCTTGTGACCATTGGCTATGATACATAGGTGGTTTTAAATGCTCTATTTCATTTTCCCCTCACAATTTCCTTTCCAATAGCATGGTGATTCTTAAAATGTGATCTGAGGACTCCTAGTGGTCTATCCAACCACCCTGCTTCCCCACCAAGTCAAAACTATTTGATGATAATACTGAGATGTTAACTATTTTAACTACTCTTATTTTCTCACAAGCATCTGAGGGATGCTGTGGGATGACCTATTTGCTATATTTTTAAGGCTTTTAAGATTTTTAATACTTTACGCCAACAGAGAAAGCTCTGTACATCCCAGGGAACCAAAGTTTGGCAAAGAACAATGCATGATGCCATCATTCATGTTTTAAGAGCTGCTGTACAAAACAGGAAAGGATTTTTAGCATATCAGCATGTGGAAGTTTAAAATACACACATAAATAAGTATCTTTAAATTTTCTTAAACAACCAGGCATGGTGGCGCACGCCTTTAAACTCAGCGCTGGGAGGCAGAGGCAGGTGAATCTCTGTGAGTTCAAGGCCAGCCTGGTCTACAGAGTGAGTTCCAGGACAGCCAGAGCTAGAGAAACACAGTCTCGAAAAACCAAATTAAACCAAACGAAACCAAACCAAAAAAATGGAGAAACAGACACACATCTAAACTGTGCTGTAGACACCCAAACATTCTTACACCATGTGTGTGTCCCTCTGCAGAAGAATGGCTGGGGTACAATGCAGTCAAAGAAACTGCAAGAGAGTCGCAGAACACAGAACACTGCTCTGTGTGCGGTGCCTGAATCTAAGCCAGTCTTGGCAGCCAGCCATGGCTGTTAGCAATCTACGATTTTTTTCAAATGGAGAAATTAGAGGATGTGAACACTTTCATGCAAAGCAGGACATCTTAGAACCCAGGGAGCAGTCACTGTGACCCTGCTCAAGCCTATAGACTAATCAGGATGTATTCAATAGCCAAGCCGAGGAGCAACGAGGCGCTCCTCACGGAGTGTGGAGATGTTCTCAAGACAAGGATAGAACTGCAACAAGCTGCAATCATCATCCCTAGAAGAGCAGGACCAGGAGAAAGGTGAGCTGAAGGTGACACAGAGGTGGCTGTGGGCCATAATAGGGTTCTAGAGGAAGTGAAGTCAGGTTCCTACAGTCCTGCATTCATTTGGTGACAGCCATGGGTATGAAAGCCAACGTTCAGTTGACGAGAGTACATGAACATAAATAAACCTATACATAGGGCATGGTGAAAAGATGGAATGGAGACTTCTGCTTCGGGAGTGAGGGGACTAGCAGACAGTTCTTCACAGAACGATGTGAAGAACAAGTGTGATGTGGACATTCCACACACGGCAGAAACAAATGTCACACATGAGAAGTATCTGGCGGTTCATTCTGGATTAAGGGCTGGGTGCCTGAGACTGAAAGGTGGATTATATCCACACTGGTGTAGCTAAGGCTGAAAGCTCTGAAGAGCCAGGATTTATTAGCAGACAGAATTACTCTCATTAGGGAAATTTTCTCTCATTCTTTTTAATTAAACTATCCTGAACAATCAATATTTTCTTTAACACCCAACTCAACCAACTCAACCTCTCATGGCCATTGATAAGATTTTACATTTTCTATGATACAGGGAATTAAGAAGGCTGGGGAGCACCTGCCTGTCTACAAACACCCGCTGCACCCTTGCCTGCTTTCCTGAGGTTTCCAGAAATGAAGATAAGGTGTCTTTTTCTGTTAACAGTTGCATCCATTTCCTATTGCCAATGCTATGACTATTTCCAATTTCCAGTCCTGTGTACTCTGCTCTCAAACCTGACTTTGCTATCTTTTGTCTATGAGCTTTATAAAAAATGCTTATTTTCATCCGTATTCTTCTCTGTGTTTAGATTATTTATTTTGAAATTTTATCATTTTTATGTGCATAGGTGTTTTGCCTGTTTGTATGTCTGTGTATCATGTGCATGTCTGGTGCCCCTGGAGGCCAGAGGAGGGCCTTGGATCCTTTGGAAATGGAGTTACAGATGGTTGTAGGCTGCCGCGTGGGAGCTAGGAATGGAATCTGGGAACTCTGCAAGAGCACACAGTGCTTTGACCACTGGGCAGTCTCCATAGGTACATGTGTTTTTATTTTCTTTTGAGACAGAGTTTCTCTGTGTAGCCTTGGCTGACCTAAAACTCGCTATGTAGACCAGGCTGGCATCAAATTCAGAGATTTGCCTGCCTCTGCCTCCTGAGTGTTGGGATTAAAGGTACCCCACCAAGCATGTGTTGTGTTTTTGAGACAGGGTCTTGTTTTGTAGGTTGGCCTTGAACTTGGGATCTTCTTGCCCTAGCCACCAGAGTATTGGGATTATGAGCATGTGCCGCCATATCAAGCTTTCACACATACTCAAATAAGATGTCCTAAATACATTCACAGAGGTGTTATTAGCAACAATCACACTCAATTCTTACAGAGGAGTTTGGCCACCAAGAGGAGAAAAGTCTCTTCTGGTGTTTTGACCTATGGTTTGCTAGTGTGACGTAGTCACTAGTGTGAAGCAAGGCTGCCAAACATGACCAGATGGCCTTGGGGCTGCCTCTGACCGAGGAGTCAAGGAGAGTGTTTGTCGAGGGCTGCTGAGGCTCCCCCTAGGGAAGGAAGAGTTTGGGAGCTGCAAGGCCAGTCAGGACGAAGAAAGCAGGATTCTTTAGGCTTATTTGAGACAATGCAAAGAGTTTACCTGATTCATGATGGAGAATTTCCTCCCTATCCTGTTGTCTGGCAGCCGGAAGCCCTTCCTTCTCATGCCGTCTTCTGACTCTGACTTAAACACCTTCTCGGGGTCTCCTTTCTCCTCCCCTTCAGAGAGTTCCTTCTGCTTCCTCTTCTTCCGCCGGTTCCTCCTTTCCTTTGCACTCTTTGAACTGAGTTTAGAGAGTTCAGATGAGCTCCGTGGAGAGCCAACCCCATCTTCCCCCTCTTCTTCAATGGCATCTTCTGACACAGTGCCTGCTGAGGTGGCCATCGCAGCAGCCTAGGAAAGGAGCCATAGCAACAGACCTGGTCAGAGGCCTTACCTGAGGCCACCCACATCAGCCTCTGACAGACGGGGACACGGGGAGGCCACGCTGTTGGAGGAGACTGTGGTCAGCACTGGCTGCTTCTACTCTTTAGGTGAGCATGCTGGGGATTCATTCTGAGTATCCCAGCTAAGGAGCTGGCTGCTGTCTTCAAGCCAAAAGATTCCTTAGTGAACAACAATGGAAATGAATGCTTAGAAACTATATTACATATTATTGAGCAATATATGTGTGTGTGTGAAAGGAAAGTTAAATTTTAAGAGTAACAGAATCATATTCATTTCTATATTTTGTTTTTTGCCTCTATCTTCATTTTAAGTTTAAAAAATGTTTCTTATTGTATACATGTTCATGGTGTGTGTGTGTGTGTGTATGTGTGTGTGTGTGGGTGTGTGTCTAGGGGTCAACCTAGGATTCCATCCAACTTGTTTTTTGAGACAGGGTGTCTCACTGGACTGAGACTGGTCAAGCAGGCTAGGCTGGCTTGCCATGGATCCCTAGGATCCACCTGTCTCTGACTTTTCAGGGCCAGGATTACAAATGCGAGTCACCATGTTTGGCTTTTTATGTGGCTTTTGGGGATAAACTCAGGTCCTCATGTTGTGTGGTGAGCACTTTACTGCCTGAGTTCTCCCTCTAGTCCCCTATGTTTTCATCTAAATTAGAAATAATGCTCTCTGGCCATAATGAACCCTTGAAGGGCATCCTAATGTTTTTCTAACCAAAACGTGTCTATGTTTTGCGGTGTCGTCCACTATAGAGCACTAGTGTTCAGGGTGCACAAAGCTCTGTGCTCAGTTTCCAGCACTGAATCAGTAAGTACACTGGACTGTGCTCACTGAAGCACTGCAGAAACTGCTCATCTTTTCTTCCCAGTCATGGCAGAAGCTGACTCTGACCTTCGAGATTCAATGAAAGAGCAACCGGAATGGCCATCAGCTGGAGCCTCAGTTGCGGCTCAGACCCGCCCGCCCACCTGAGCCTCTTCCTGCTGCTTCTTCAGCTGCTCCAGCATGGCTTTGAACTCTGCTTCTTTTTGCTCCGCCTCTTCCAATGTTGCCTGGTTCTGCTCTTCGTAAGCCATGGCCACCACAGCCAAGATCAAGTTCACCAAATAGAAAGAACCCACAAAGATGACCAGGACAAAGAAGATCATGTATGTTTTCCCAGCTGCTCGTAAGGTCTGAAAGATAAAGGCCATCTTCTCAGTTATTTCTATCAGACAAAGCACAATGAAAACATAGTAAAAGCCCAGTTCCTCAGTGGGGACCACTAACCACCGAGCAGGTCGGAGCTTCCTTGCATGGTACTATGTACTTATCCCATATCCCAGCAGTCAAATGGCTTCCTAATGCTTAACTCTCACTTCTATTGTGGGAGAAGATGTCTCCTGTATATTGCTTTCATAGAAAAATATTCTATCTATCTTTCTATCTACCTACCTACCTACCTACCTACCTACCTTCCATCCATCCATCCATCCATCCATCCATCCATCCATCCATCCATCCATCCATCTATCTATCTATCTATCTTAGACAAAGTCTCACAACGTAGCCATGGCTGGTATGGAACTTACAATGTAAATCGGACTGGATTCAAACTCCCACTGATCCTCCTGCCCCACCCCCTGAGCGCCAGGACCACAGACCTGCACCATAGGATGGCTCATCTTGATCCTCTCAGTTAGCAAGTACTTAATGGGATTTAGCATCTGTTGTGTCCAACAGTAAGAACTGGTGTGGGGACTGGAAGTAGAAGCGTCTCTCAAACAGGCTCCTTTTTGCAAGGGGAGATTTACTTTTCATGCTCTGACCAACCAGGATCACCCAACGAGAAACAATGGCTTATCATGGGATTTCTAAGGTTACCAATCAGCAGCACAATTTTCCTCATTATAAATTGTGAAATTACGAGGCACCTGAAGTCATCAGTGTGCCTTAACAGGATGGGGAACTATGTACCTGAACAAGTCTAAATGTATGTAAGTCATACTTCAAGGTCCTATGAAGAGAAACCCATCATTGTAATGCTTAGGAAGTTGCCCTGAACAAATGACTGTTTGCTATTTCTAACAAATGTGCTAACACCAAAACTCGAAAAGAAGACTCACTGCAGAAAGTAAGGTGAGAGGAAGCAGGCAGATTGCAGACCTCCAGGCCAGTCCAAGACTGTCAGGGGGTAAGCATCCACAGTCTACAGCTGACCATGACTAAATATTCCAGACACAGGGCTGAGTGCTGGTGAGTCCATCCATTATGCTGGATGTGGGAAACGCCATTCCTGGATCCTACGTAATGTCCTCACTATGGGTGTGCCACACAGAAAGTCTCCAACTCATAATACCCTTTTGCAGTATATCTCACACACACACACACACACACACACACACACAAAAGAGGCATTACTTACCAACTGGTACAAGTTCTCCCAATAGTCCTGGGTCATAAGGCGAAATAATGCCAAGAAGGCCCAGCTGAAGGTGTCAAAGCTTGTATAACCATAGTTGGGGTTCCTTCCTGCTTTCATACACTGGTATCCCTCTGGGCATTGCCTGAAGAAAGAAAGGGACATACACTGGGAAGGGGGCACAGCTCAGTGGAAGAGTACTTACCTAACAACTACAAGTCCCTAGATATTATTCCTGGCAAAACACACACTAACGCATACATCTATCTACATGTATGTGTGAAACACATGTGGACTCGCATACACACACCCACACACAAATGCATATATGCACATGTATGAATGTGCGCACACACACACACACACACCATGAGGGGGGGAAGTTTAGGATTTCCAAAATAACCCCACCCAGTCATGATCTTAGATATAATAGACTACACAAGCTCATGCCCTTGGAGATAGAAATAGTCACCTTTAGAGCCAGGAAAAAAGGAAAAAAGGAAGAAAGAAGAAGAAGAAGAAGAAGAAGAAGAAGAAGAAGAAGAAGAAGAA
>CAJQZJ010033609.1:5033809-5055858 GCA_907164525.1 Lophiomys imhausi | reverse complement strand
GAGGGTGAAGAGAGCGAGGGCTCAGCTCAGCCTGGGAGCAGAGGGTGCGGGAGCCCTTGACAGGACTGGAATGGAAAGGACCCCCAGCTGCAGCTCTCCTGGCTCCCCTCCAGGAGAAACAGGGAACTACTTCTGAGGCACTGTCCCTAGACCTGTGATCAGGGCAGGCGAAGGTAATATTTCCCATGAACTTATTTAGATCTTCACTTTTTTCCTAGGCCCCCAAAGAATAAAAAGTAAAAACAGATTTAATACACGAACTTCCAAGCTGAACCTCACCAATTCTGGCCTAAAGACAATGACTCTTTCAGAATTGAGGGTAAGAGATCATGCCTTTCAACCAAAAAATAAGCCACAAGTGACCTGTATCCCAGACTTGGGTCACCAAATAGGAAGGGTCAGAATGTGAGTTTGGTCTTTTGTAAGTTCTGTGAAGGCAAAGCATTTCTTATACAAAAGTTTGGCATGAACTAATAGAATCCTAGATGACAGACACATTCAAAACATCTACCAAAATACAAAAGCACCAGTGGCCCTGGGGTGACAACTCTCGGCAATCACTTCTCTCTCACACAGGGGGTTGAGGTGCAGACTGCGGTGAAACCTTCCAGGCTCCATGTCAGCCCCATGGCTCCTCTCTGCCATGGCTAATCTGGACTGTCAGTTTAATAGGATTTAGAATCATGTAAGAGACAAAATTCTGATGGTGTTTCTCAGGGTGTCTGGGCAGGTCTCACTGAGGTGGGAAACAACCTATCCTTAGTGTGGGGTGGGACCATTCCACAGGCTAGGGGCCTGCACTAACTATAAAGGAAAAGGGTGATGGGCATCCACAGCTGCCTATTTCACTGACCGTGGACCTGTGTGACCAGCCAGCTCATGATCCTGTTGCCATGCCTCCCCACCAGGATAGACTGTAGTCCTCTACACTGTGACACAAACAGACCCTCCCTTCCTCCAGGTGCTCTCACCAGATAACTTTGTCACAACCGTCAGAAGAGTAATTAATACACTCATGCTTCTTTCCTGTAGTCCTGGCAGCTTCAGGACAAGTCTAAGATCCAAACTGGGGACAGAATAAGGTGGAGAGCAAACTCCTGTCTGAAGCTGTATGCATGGTCTTAGCTCTTAGGGAGAACTGCTGTGTCCAGCTTTGTGACCTGGAATCAAAGAACCTTTGATTTTTAAGCAAGAGATCATCCCATGACACACACGAGGTGATATCACCTCGGAAGGAAACGTGGATAACTTGCAGGTAGGAACAGGACAACAGTCTTCCTGGAAAGGACAGACAAGTTTAGAATGTGACACAAGACGCCAACCACTGGGCCTCTGACCAACACTAACAGTAGGAATGGAGAGCAGGAACTCAAGGCCACAAGAGTTAAAGGCTCTCCCAGACAGTGATCGCCTGCTAGCTTTACTGCCCTTAAAGTTAGTTTCTACCACAGTTAGATCCTTAAAGGTTGACTGCTTGCACTTACGGAAATACAGATCCAAGCATCTACTTCAGACTGTAAAGCCAATGTCTAAATCTTGACACAAACCTTTTGTTGGGCTTCTTTTATGGTAAGTGTTTCTAGTACGATCATTTCTGTATTATAGTCACTGCATATTTATACACACACACACCCATGCACACTAGAGACTACTAAGTGACCTGACAAGAATTACTCTGCAGAAATGCCCTGCTCAAAAGTTAACCCTAAGCTGGGCGGTGGTGGCGCACGCCTTTAATCCCAGCAATTGGGAGGCAGAGGCAGGCGGATCTTTGCGAGTTCGAGGCCAGCCTGGTCTACAAAGCGAGTCCAGGACAGCCAGAGCTGTTAAACAGAGAAACCCTGTCTCGAAAAACCAAAAAAAAAAGTTAACCCTATAGCAGAGACAAAAGCAGCAGTGATGAGCCAGGCTGAGGGTAGCATCTGCTGCCCCAGTTAGTGAACAGAACATAGCTTTCCGATTTAATTTTGGAAGACAAGTTTTGAGATCACAAGAACATAGAGAAACAGATGCCTTGCAGAGTATGCTGGGGAGAAGAACAGGAAACATGGGATCATGTTAAAGGGGCCAGAGGAAGCGACACCAAAGAGAAAATGAAAGGAAAGATCTGACGGTCCAGCTGCCATAGAGCAAGGCCTACCTGAGGGTTTCCCACCTCTGAAGTTCCTGGTAAACCACACCTACATCTACTCTCTCCACAGCTCCATCTCTGTGTTTCCCCACCTAGGACATTGGCATGATGTTGAGTAGACGATAAAAGAACAGTTTCTGAAATCAGCCACGAGGAGATGAACCACAAATATGGCGCTCAGCACCCTCTCCCATACGACACAGTGGAAAGCCTGATTCTAGGGGAGTCTCCCTTGATACCCCGAGCACAGCTAGAGCCCAAAGAGCATATCATGCCTTTACCCCTGCCTGGTCACTGACGGTCTTAACCTTAAACATGTCTTTCTTTGTAGATATCAAGACTGGTTCTTAGAAAGGCCATTGTCCAGGTGCAATGACTTATAGCACAGATCTTAACTGGAGGTGCATGGGTGGGTGGCAGGAGGCGGGAGTGTCTGTGAAATTTCATCTGAGTTTTCAGGGGACCAAAAACCTTCAGGAGGTTTAGAACCATTGGGCTAGGTCAGCCAGGTAAAAGTAAAAGGCAAATATTTTCAAGAGATTGTCATTTAACTGCTTTTCAACCCACTTTCTTGTTCCTTTTGTCCCTTCAAGTTTGCTTTTGGTTTATATCTTACCTTTGACTTTAAGTCAACACCTGTACACACTTTTATTGGGATTTACATTTGAGAGTGATCCCTGAGTCTACTCACAGTAGACTTCTAGTGGGTCTCATTCTATTGAAGTAGACAGTTACAGAATGAGAGACAGTAACTGTTAACATTTGGCTCACTGACTCCAAGACTTTTAAATTTTAATTAGTCTGAACTGACTTGATTAAATGATTACATTAGTATGGCACCAGTAAAAGTACAAGTTCTTGAACAACATGCTATTGGCAAACCATGCTACAGGAACCCTGGAATCACAAGCAATGGGATGGGAGCGGATGCCAGTCAGAGTCACTGTAATTCCACGAGGCCATGATTCAAATGATTCATATACAAAGACATAGCTTGCTCCATTACACCTTTCCTCAGACGCTGTAAGGTCCAAAGGGTTTGTAAACATGTGCTGTTTTCAAACACATGGGTGGAATGAGGGCTGCATGCCTGGGAAGCATGCAGAATGCAAAAGGCCATGTCAGATGTGCCAGTACCAGTTTCAAATGTGGTGGACAAAATGAATGCAAGAAAACAGGAGTGTGGCAAAACCAGTCTTGTGCACGCATTTGCTCACCTGGAATTACAGAGATAGTTTTCAAAGCTCGGAGAACCCTGAATGTTCTCAGCGCTGAGACATTGCCCAGGTCCACAAACTCTGTCACATATCTGTAGTAAGGGAGGTCACACACAGACACAAATGACAAACACAGACACAACACAAACACCGAAGGAAAAAAACAAAACCACAACAAAACAAAAAGTACAATACGTCACATCAGGGCCCTAACCCAACACCTGACACCAAGCCCGGGCCGTCTTACCTGGGATTACCGAAATAGTTTTCAAAGCCCTCAGTACCCTGAAAGTGCGCAGGGCTGAGACATTGCCTAGGTTTACAAACTCTGTTATATACCTGCAGAATCAAACCAAAGTTCACTTGTAATGGTGCCACTGGGTGAGGGTTTGAGAATGGGGGAAGAAAGGGTCTTACATACAAGTTATGGCTTTATTTTGTTTCCCTGAAAAAGAAAAATTTCAAAATATAAACATTTAAGGAACACGTATATATATATTTTTAATGGGCAAAAAGAATTCAGAAGTATATTCTAAAGAACTGATAGCCCAGGTATTCTGGGGTTTACTCTTCTAATCGGCGTGTGACATGCTGATTTCATCAGTGACTTTACTGTCAGCCTGTTTGCTTTTTTTAAGGCCATATAAGTTCTGTGAACAATTTTCTAAGAAACAGAGACAATTTTTTTTTTTTTTTTTTTTTTTAGCAAGAGCCCCACAAAAACAAATTCACATTAACGTGACTCCCTGGTTGACAATGGTCACAATGCCTAAGTGGCGGTAGATATGACTTCTCCAGGGGTTGTATATATGTTTTGCAGACATGTCTGAAGACAAAGTTTTATCCTGCAACAGACAAAAGCAAGGCTCAGAAAAAACAAATCCAGATCATGAGATCAGAGCAGAAATTGACTTATGTGCCCATTTTATTAGCAGCCCCGTGTCTAGCAAGGACACGGATTTTAAATGCACACCAAAGTGTATTCTATAATGCTAGAGTAGAGACTGTCTTCACAGAACTGAGAGTCAGTTCCATTTTCAGACACTTGGTGCACACCACTCTCTCCCGTTTCACACTGGAACTGTCTCTTCCTCCTGACAGTCAGACCCACACACATGCAAATGCTTTCTGCCTTTCACACACCTCTGCACACAACCTGTCTGTGTCCCATTCCAAGTATCCCCTTAAATGATAACGTACTTTACTAACACAAAAATCAAAACACTACAGCTATCATCAGCTAAATCTCTCAAGTAGATGCTTTTTATAACTGGAACAAAACAAACTGCCAGATGCAGTCAGCAGACCTGTGTAGAGCCACACAGTCTGCTCGGGGATTCTGGGGACTTGGGCATGCCAGTCTGGATACTTGGCTCATGTTTTGAGTCAAAGGCCTCAAATGCATTTTCAGCCAAAAGTTTACACCCAAAACATTTCATGCCTTCACAGAGGCGTTCTGGTGATGGGTATGAGGACTTTGGTCAATGTCATAAAAAAGAATAAAATATGAGGGAAGAGTGAGAATAAAATATGAGATCACTGCCTACTGTCCTCCCATCTATAGAGCGTCTCTCCATCTTCCTTACAGAAACACATTGCTGTCTGAAAACTGAGAAGGCTTTGCAAACAAGAACCGTAGTCAAAGCCCTTGGGGCAGACACAGCTGCCCAAGAAGTTCCTGTTCTGTGTGTCGCGGTACAGGCATGTAATCCTGGCACTTGGAGGAAGGGGTAGACAGGCCAGGAGTTCAGGACAGCCTTGGCTACAGGCGCAGCTCAAGGACAACTTGGGCTAATGAGACCCTATCTCAAAAAAGAGAAACAAGAAAAAGAATTCTCCATTCTACTGAGCCCACAACCTGACAGTTACTTGTACCATCATGAAAGCCTATCCAGGAGTCACACGCACACGCACACACACGTGCACATGTAGTCACATCCAGACGACAGTAGAACAAGTGAGGAACTCACGCCATCATGATGACACTGAAGTCTAGCCAGTTCCACGGGTCTCGTAAGAAGGTGAAGCCATCTATGCAGAAACCTCTGGCGATGATTTTCACTAGTGACTCAAATGTGTAAATCCCCGTGAATGTGTACCTGCCGGATACAGACACCTGAGGTTACTCCTGACAGAAACTCTCAGTGAGCCCTTTAAGGTAACACTTGCCTGGGGTGTAGTTTGACCACACAGACAAGACAGAAAGGGAGCGTGGGGTGATGGGAGGAAGGGGTGCTCTGAAGCTTACTGACACGCCCACAGCAACTGGGATGCTATGCTAGGCCTGACTGGTGCTCTGCAGACCAGGACAGGACGGCCCTGGCACAGGCAAGGAGGCCCCAGAGCTATCTTAGCCTTGGGGAAGGAAGACACACGATGGAAGAGCCGCTGGTAGCGAGGCAGTGGGCTGACTTTCTAGGGCTCATTTCCTAGAGTCCACATTATCCTCAGCAGCCCACCCCCACCTGAAACCCTGGCGGTAACACTTTCTTGTTCTCCTTTCTTATTCTCCAGACATAAACTGCAGAATAGCACAATGGGAATCTTTAAACAAAGCGGCACTTACTCCACATTCTTCGACCAGTCAGGAGGGTTACTAAAAGTCATGAACACACAGTTGGTCAGGATAGTGCACATGATGATCATGCTGAACACTGTAGAGAGGGGTTAAGGCCTAACAAAGTCAGCTTGACCTTTTAGAAAACAAATCAAATTCGTGCTCAGTCTCACGAGGTCTAAATCAACAGGCTGACAGGAGACAACACAGAGCAGGAGGAAAAGGCAAAGTGACCGGGGAAAGTTGCCACCATTACCACAAGAAAAGCCCTGGACATCCCACCTGACCGGTAATGGGGCTGGACAGTCCTTCCCCTGCCCACAGGACTGTCACTGACCCTCTGCTTTGGATAAAGTTACCAGGTGAGAAAGTATATCTACTTTTTTTTTCAGTATTCATATATTGTTAATTATCTTACATAATTAGTTATTTGAAAATCCATATGCAACTGATGGTTCATTTTCCTCCTGGGTCTCCCAAGGGGCTGAGCATCTTTATGAGAAACAGCCCAGTCAATGTGCATTGAATGTGTCCTGCCTGAAAACCAACATGGCCTGTCAGGTTCAGATTTCAGGGTTCCTGCACCCCAACAGTCCTGAGACAGATAATAGGTGGGTCGTAATTGGGAAGGTGTCCTTGCCCTTTCTGCTCTCGTGTAGTGAGAGAAATCAAACAGGGTTAAAGTCAACGGGAGTTACTCAGACTGGAACTGCATCAGGCCCAGAGCTCGCTCACTGTGAACTTACTCTCTTGTTAATGTCACAGCCCATCTTTCTCTTACTAGAGGAGCTCATAAAACAACACTTCTTCTAGTTGGATTTTTTCTTCTCTATAGCTGGGGTATTCTTGGGGGTGGGGAAAATAGTATAGCTTTTAGAACTAGGTGAGAAAGACATTCAAAGTCTATTGTAAATTATGTTTCTTGGACACACCCCAGTTTCACAGCTGTGGAACTCAGATGTTCCACACAGTAGACACACACTGACTTGAACTACTCGCTGAGTTGCAGCTGGTGGTTTCTTCAGCTTCCCGCAGGATGCCACACTCTCTGCTACATGGGACCACGGGCTGTTAAATGAAGTGCCAATCATTCATGTTGTCACTGTTCCAAGTTGCTAGACCCATCAGATCATTTGTCATGTGTTCTCTATTAATACGATGAAAAGGTTGGCACTTTCCGACTTAAGGGGAGGGAAAATCCCAGAAAATATACCTATTTATTCAGTCTGTATCTAAACCTCTGTGCCAAGGGGTTGATTTCATCTGAGAAATACCAGGTACTTTGTAAGCTCCTTGCTCAAGCAAAACAAAACTAAAGCTTCATTCAGCTATTTGTAATTCAAGATGTGGTTTTCAAAAAATTCTTGTATCAGATACTAACACATTAACAAACTGAACTATCATGGAATGAAATTACTAAAGAGCCAAAACTTCAGTAAAAGGTTAAAAAAATCTTAATTTGCCCCTCAAAATGACACCAACAAAATTCTAGATTCCAGTCATATCTTTTAAAAATGAGCCTGCAGAGGCTCTGGCTGGGATCCAGCAGGACTTCACTCCTAACCCTCAGGCTGGAGTGGACAGCGGCAGCTGCGGTTCCTGGTGGGAGAGTGCACAGCACACAGTTGTCAACCCCACAAACACGTGCGAGCTCCCACAGGCCTGCGCCACCCACTCCCAGTGCAGAAAAGGATATGAATGTATCAAAATTTTAATAGCTATTCTTCTTATCAGGTTAAAAGGACTTAAAATGTACAAGGCAGGCGTGGCACTAAATCTGAAGAGCGTTTTCCCTCTGTTTAACACTACAAAGGTCTGTGGAGAAAAAAGGAGAAATCATTAAAACACGAGCATTAGTCACCACGCAAAACACTCTCTCTCCCCAGGTAAGAAATAAACTCATATAGAGGCATTTAGAACGTCGCTCCTGTTGGTTTTTAAGGCAAAAACAAAAATCAAAAAGAAAACCAACCAACCAAACAAACAAACAAAAAACCAAAACAAAATGTAAGCAAAATTGCTTCTGTCCCCCCCCCCCCCCCCCCCCCCCCCCTCCCAAGCCAGTACCCAGCCTCAGGCTGCATTACAAACAGTGGCCACAATACTAGGAGGTTCACATCTGTATAATTCTGAACTATCTTTGCCAGGTCTGGGCAGTATATTAAAGCTCATTCATTTAGGGCTCATTCTCTCAAGGAACTATGACTAAGGGCCGACTGTGTGTCAGGCAATGTTGTAGGTGTGTAGAAGTTACTGGTGAACAAGGCAGTCCCTGTCTGAGGAGTTCCATTCCAACCAGGAAGACAATCAGCATGACTACAGGTAAATCGGTTATGCAACCCTGACACACAAAAGACAGGAACCTTAGGGCAAGGGATGAGTCAGTGCAGAGGAGACCACTGTGAAGGAGTTGGTCAGATTGTCAGAGTCAGCCTGTTGGGAAGGGAGAGCTGGTCAAAGAGCAGAAGGAAGCAAGGAGGGTGAGCACTTCATTCAATATTTACTCACGGAGTCTACTCTGTCTGGCTTCTCAGAGCTTTCCTCCACCAGCCTTGCCAAAACCACTCAAATGTACTTCCCAGCACGAATGTTCCTATCAAGTCAAACCAGTTTGTGTCCTCAGAACAGGCTACGGTGGGTGATACATAACTCGGGACTTTGCTCACACTGTGCACCTACCTGGTGACAAGCATTGTGCTAAGATAAAGGAACACAAAATTGAACAGAACTATACTTTACGGGAGGACATATGTGAGCTTGCAATCACAATGGTAGGTAAGCACAAAGTTCAATACGAAGATATGAGAAGCAGCAGGAGAGAGGACCCTCCCCCTGACTGTCTATGTAATAAAAAAGGAGAGTGAGCCAGGACATGTTCATAAAGGAAAAGTAGGAACTGAAAAAATGAACTGAGCAGATAGAAAGATGCCAGGAAAGGACCAGCATGGCAAGCACAGCTGGGCACAACTGTGGATTGTTTTCAGGATGCAACAAGTAATTCTGTGTTGACAGAGAACAGAAGAGGGCAGAGGGCGCTGGAAACAGATGCCGGGCTGACCAAACTGGGAGTCCCTGTAGAGGTCAGACCAGACAAATACAGACAGCAAAGAGCCAAGTGTGAGTAATTTTCAAGTGGTCTTTAAAATTTGTTTTCATTTAGAATGATGTATGCCCAGAATTTAAAAACACTAGATTAAGTTCCATTCTATTACCCAATGGTAATATTTGCTGCCAGTTTTTAAAATATCCTTCCAGAATTTTTCTTTATAAGTCTTAGCATACAGATCTATCCTTAAACAGTCTTTCCCTCAAGTGAGACTACTATAAATACCCTTCTGTACCATGCATTAAAAAAACGAACCCCCACAAAGAAAAGCCCAGGGACCAGATGGCTTCACTAATGAACTGCACCAAATGTTTAAAGAATTAGCACAAAATCTCCCCCCCCCAAAAAAAAAAAAAAGAAGAGAGGGGAATAATTCCCAACTCATTCTGTAAGGTTATTTTATATAGAACCAGGCAATGACGTCACAGGAAGACAAAGCTCTAGACTGATAGAATCTTATTAATATGGACATAAAAGGTAAAAGGTCTCAACAAAAATACTAGCAACCAAATTTCACAGCATGCAAGGACTGAGTATCTGACTACGTGAGATATGGCCCAGAAGTATAAAGACGGCTTAGCTGGGAAAACCAAGCAGTGTAACATAGCCTGTTGACATAGGGGAACGCACATGGAGATCTCAATAGAGGCATCGAATGCCTCCAGCAAAATCTAACATCTCATGACAAACATACACAACAAAATCTAACATCTCATGACAAGAAGTATACACCACTTGGGATCCATAGCCAACACCTCTGTCTCTCTTCCTCCCCTACCCCTCCTCTACCCTCTCTCCTAGAAACTCAGTTTGAATCTCTCGCAGGAGGCAGGAACCTAGCTCATTTTTCCTCGTGCAGCTCCAATACAGTTCTTGGTCCACACACTCCCAAAGAATGTTCAGCAGATTACTTTTTAAGTTCCTTTCCTCTTATCTCCTGTTTTGCATTCTCTTCCTCTGCCAGAGTCACCAGACCCTCCCAGTAGAAATGGTACAGTGCTGTGCTAACCATTCTTCAGATACTACGATGTTCAGATTCTGTGATCTCCAGAAAAAGCCCAATCCTAAAAGCAAGTGGAACTGGAAGATCTGGAGTTGGAGTAAAGCAGGTCAAGGGCAGAGATTTGGCTCTTCCACTTCTTGGCTTCCCAAAGAAATAAATGGGTCACAACATCCCCTCTTTCTGAAGGACTTGCACCCTCTGTGTTTCTATGGCAACTCTCTCTGTGAAGTGCCAGGCCTTTCAAATGACCTCCTCATTCAACCTCATAATATTCCCATGAAGTTTGGGTAACGAAGGAATTATAATTATCAGCCTGTGAGCATCTTACAGAAGCTCATGGGAGGGACACCATCTACATAGGTCACATGGCAAAGAATAGTGTATTAGGTCAAACTCGGGGCCTCTTTACAGCTTCTACTCTGCCAGATTGGGTGGTGATTTCATGACTGCAAAGCAGAATGAAGTTGACAGAGGGAATGACTTCTCTGGTAAATGGGAAATCTGAACTCCTGGATACACCAAATAAAATAGCCAAGAATAGTGGGGAAAAACAAAACAAAACATAACAACAACAAACCACTGGTCCACACACTAGGACCTAAAGCTCACCTTTTTTTTTTTTTTTTTCTTGGCTCATCTAAAGCTTTTACTAAATTGCCTGCCTACTTTAAGACAAGCAGCAAGACTTTTAAAAAGATAACCTACTTTCTTTCCCCTTCATTTTCTTGTCTCTTGGGTTGGTCCCAGGGGCGGTGTTTCCCATTACAGAATCATTATCTGCACACAGAATGTGCTCAATAAATGCTGTTGGTTAATGAATAGTCTGTTATCTGAGGTGAGAGAAGAGGAAATTGAAGATATTGAGATGAAACCCTTACATATTAGGTGAAAAGCTAGCTGGGGTTCTGTTGATGAACCAGAAAACTGAGGATCCTGAGGAAAACTAGGTGCTTTTATAGAATTAAAAAAGATGGATTTGCAAATAGAGGCCTTTTCAGTTACATTTCATTCATGAAGTATAGCTTTCATAACTTAAGAGACAATGTTACATACAAAATAAAAACAATTTAACATTACATCTTTCTAAACCCCCATATCTTTTATCTTCACCAAGTATAAAAGGTCCTTTAGCCAAAAAGAATCATTTTTTGTACACTTGACTCCTTAAACAAACGCATACCCTCTACACTTTCAGTAACTCTATAATATACTTTATCATTAAAATAATTAGATTTACTGATAATTTGCATGCAGTGTTTCTTAAATACTTCTGGATAAAACAAGAGAGTATTTGAACGAACACAACTGTAAGTCTTTAGAGCTCAGGAATTTCCCAGTGAACACTGGTCCTCGAAGGGCTCCTGGGAGCCACAGAAAATGGCAGTGGCAGCAGGCTTTCTCCGTAAGTGCACAGGTGGTAAGTTCTGTGGGCCTCATGGCCTCTGTCGCAAGAGCTAACTCAGCCACTGACGTGCACAGAAGCCGCTGACAACATGTAAACAAACAGGAGCGGCTGGATTTCTGAAGAACTCCATGGACACACCACATTTTTGCACATCCAACTATTTGGGAATAGACAAACCAAACTTAGCTGGTGGCCACACAGGACACACAGCAACACTGATCTGGCCTGTGGGCAGCTAGTACCAATTTCTGACGAAGACCAGATTGGCTGCACTGGAATCCTCTGAGAACTTTTTAAACACAGAGATTGCTAACTCCCACCTTAGAGGTGGCTGAATGAGTCAGTGCAAGAGCCCGGAGCATCAATCTGCCCCATCAGGGAACGAGCAGACCATCTCTCAGCTCATGTCCTGAAACACATGGGCCTCTCCATCTTTCCCTCCCTAGCTTTGTGGTCAGATAAGCCAGTCCCTCTACCTTGGTCTCACTCTTCCTATTTAGAAAATGAGTGACAAGCCTGTTGGTCAGCCGTGGCAACTCATTTCTAGCCTTGGCATCTATGATGCTACGGATTAGAAATTTCATAAGACATCCACAAAGAAGTACAGAAAGAACTCTCGGGAGTTATTTTGCCCTCTCATGTTAGTCTACCAAGACCAGGGATGAGAGTGCTTGATAGTGCCTGGGAACCACACACAGTGAGAGGCAGGGAGCGGCCTCCTGGTGGCAGAGCCCGACACACCCTGCCTGCAGGCACTGTGCTACTCCCCTACTTTTATAGTCTGTTCTTTAGAGAACATAGAACATAGGAGGGATACTGAATAGCATCATGGTTTGCACATGAGACACTCGTTGAAAACAGAAGGCTTGCTTCCTGGTGCTAGTACTGATCAGAGGTCTGGCTTTTAGGATGTGACTGGATCATGACGATTCTAATCTAGTGCCTGGATGAATCCATTGTCACAGTTAAAATCTGACAGCATTATTGAGAAGTGGTGGAAGCTGGGAGGCGGGGCAGAGCTGCAGTGAGCAGGTGAGTGACAGATACCCTGGATGGGTCTATTTTATTCCTGGCCCTTTCTGCTGCTGGTTCCTGCTGCCATGGAGTTTGTAGCTGCCTTCTTCCATGCCCTTCTGTCATGACGCTGTTTCACCACAGGCCTGTAAAAAATGGAGACAGCTGACCATGGACTAGACGCACTGAAATCAGGAATCAAAATTAAACTTTCTTCCTTAAAGTTGATATGACCAGGTATCTGTCACACCAATGGAGCATAAACATAAGTAACATAAACAGGTATGACTGAAAATTCACTGACAAAAAATACATAATTGAATTTTTGTTGGTCTGTTTTTCTAGTCAGGGTCTCATCATGCAGCTCTGGCTACCCTAGAACTCACTCTGTAGATCAGGCTGGCTTCAAACTCACAGAGATCTCCCTGCCCCTGCCTCCTGAGTGCTGGGATTAAAGGCGCGCACCACTGTACATAACTGAAAATTTAAAGCATCTACTCAGCTCTTTAATTCAACATCTATCATCACTGCTAAGTGATAAGATACAGAAAGACTCATCCCTGGTTAATATGGCCCCAACACCAGACCCTTCAAAATGCAGCTGGGGAAGGAGCGAACTTTAGACTTTTATGAGAACACTTCTTAAGAAACAATCACTTGGTGCCCAGAAAGTCCAAGACTATTTTACCCAATCTGTCTTAAATTAGAACTTTGTGAAGTAAATGACTTAAAAGGAAATTGAAACTGGACTGTGGTTTACTGCCCAAGGGGAAATATCTGTTTATAACAATAGCCAGTGAATGTTTCTGAGCCCATTAAGAGCAGTGGAACAGCTCTTAACAAATTATGGCATGGAGTATTAATAAATGTGTCATGTGGGCATAAAGTGAGCCTTCTAAAAAGCACAGGCTTTTCATTTCTAATTAGCTATGTGGGATTTGGAGCATGTGACTGAGGAGTATGGACGCTATTAACTCAGGATGCAAAGTCTTTTCTTTGGGACTCACAATTAGGAGAAGAGTCATTGTGCACAGCTAGGTACATGCACACTCATATGCATACCAAACAAATGGCCGCATAGTATAAATACAACACAACACACACACACATATTCATATACACACCAAACAAGTGGCCACATAGTACAAAACAACACACACAGCCTCACAGCACTGCAGTATGGCCGACTTATTAGCATGTCCTCAGCCCTGTGCCCCAAACTAAAACAGTTTCCTAGCCATATAAAAAATATAAATGAAAACAATGAAAGTGAATAATAAGAAAAGATGACATGTGGACATGAGTATTCAACACTTGGGCTGAGAATAATACAGAACAGAAACTGTCTTAAGGAATTAGCCATTCAATAGCCTCTGGTCAGCTGTGTGACACATGGCTCAGGAGAGCAGCTCCTCACTCCAGCACAGTCTCTGACCTCCTGGCTCTTCAGACCCTGACTCTACAACCTATAAGAGAGCAGCTGGAACAAAGAACCTTTAGGCTCTCTGGCTACAGTGGCAACTGGCATCAATGATGACATCCTCCAGAACCTGACCCTGAGATCTTAACTGTTTCGATCGCTAGAACTGCCAGATTCTCTCACTGGGCCTGGCTTCTGCAGACAAACATCTGTACCTGGGTAAGTCTGTTATGTATACTGTATTCTCTCAGCTCTGTGGTGATAGTTGTTGATGTCCACTTGACTGGGTTTAGAATCACTACAGAACACACGTCTGGGTGTGTCTATAAAGGTTTTTCCAGAAAGATTTACCTGAGGACAGAAGGGCTATCCTAAATGAGGATGGTACTATAACAGGCTGACAGTCTCAACTCTGAACACCACCAAGGAGATTCCCAGTTTGAAAACAGCTACCTAGAAAAATGCTTCTCCATAGTTAGCCTTGAAGGTCTGAAGGTTTGCTGCGACTGTTCCAAAGGGTACATATCAAGCTGGTGGTAGAACTTGGTGGTACTGTCTAGATGGTACTGGGTTTGTAGGCATGAAAGATGCAAAGAACATTTGTGCTGCCAAGCAGTATTAGTACACTTTTAATCCCAGCACTCAGGAGGCAGAGGCAGGCAGACCTCTGAGCTGGTGGCTAGTCTGGTCTACAGAGTGAGTTCCAGGATAGCCAGGGTACACAGAGAAACCCTGTTTTGAACCCTCCCCCTCCAAGAAAGCTCGTGCCAAGGTCCAGAAAGCCACTCTGGCCAGCTACACATGGTGGGCTTGGGTCTCCATAAAGGGCCCTGAGAGGGCAGTGCATGACGTTGGGAAGGTGAAGCTACATATGCTGGGCTTGGGTCTCCATAAAGGGCCCTGAGAGGGCAGTGCATGACGTTGGGAAGGTGAAGCTACGTATGCTGGGCTTGGGTCTCCACAAAGGGCCTGAGAGGGCAGTGCATGACGTTGGGAAGGGGAAGCCTAAGTTGCAAGGAAGACCTCAGAATGTGGCAAATCTTCAGAGGAAAGCTGCAGGATAGAGTGGATTTGTGCCCCACCCAAAGCAAAAGTTCTGTGTGCTGCTGGTACTACGTAGAGAGGAGGATGTCCAAGGCCATCAGGGCAGGGTGACTTCATCACAACCTGATGATGAACAGGAAGCTGCAGGGCTTGGCTGTTGCTGAGCTTGACCTTGCTTTGGTCCAGTCTTTCCCCATTATACTGCCATCCCCCCATTCTGGAATGGACAGCGCTAATTCTCTGTCGTTGGATGCTTTGAGAACATCATGTGTATCTTTCACTTAACAGAAGTTCACAGTTAAGAGCTTGTCTTGAGTCTTAGCTGAGACTTTGGACCCTTGAACAGTGTTGGGGCTGTTAAAGACTATGGAGAGCATAGAAAGGTAATCAATGCATTGTGCATTATGAGATTAGAGAGGATGGGTTGTTACAATTTAGGCTAAACTCACGTGTCTGGGTATCAAGTTGACAGAGGATGAAGTTGTAGTGGTTAATCTTCACTGTCCACTTGGTTGGGTTTAATTTCACCTTTGGGTGTGTTTATAAGGATGTTTGGACCAAGGTTTCACTAAGGGAAGATCCACCATGAACACAGGTGACTCCATTCCATGGTCTGAGGCTTTGGACTGAATAAAAAGGGAGTACCGGGCAAGCTGAGGACAGCATTGGTCCCTCTCTGCTTCTTGCATTTAGATGCAAAATGACCAGGTGCCTCTTGCTGCCACAGCTCTGCAGGCTGTGCCCTGGAGAGAGAACCTCTTGTGTACTGAGTGGAAGCATCAACTGTTATTAAAAATTGATTGGCCTATAGCTTAGGCAGGAAATAGGAGGGAGGAGTTCCGGTAGAAAGAGTAGTTGCTGGGACAGACCCAGGCTTGAAAATTCACCCAGGAACTCTGGAGGACAGATGCATGGAAGCTGAGCAGAGGTAACATCCATGTGGCATACAAAGATTAGAATAATGGGGTAATTAAGTTATGAACTAGGTGGAGAATGAGCCAAAACTTATGGCCTAGGTGTTTGTAAATATAATGAAGTCTCAGAGTCGTTATTTCTGGTAACAGGACGCAGTTACAAAAGCACCATTCTATGGTGTCCTTCTTAAACTGTGAGCCAGTATAGACCCTTCTTCCTTCAAGTTACTTTTTGTTGGGTATTTGGTTACAGAAACAGAACAGTAACCAATATACCTACTTACCTCTTCTAGTTTTCACTGATTATAGGCAGGGTGGCACTCTCTTCTCAGTAACTATGCACACAGCCAGTTCAGCACTAGAGCAGGTAACAAATACCTTTGAAAACGAGTCCCTTGTGTTTCCTGAGTGGTTGGAAGGCTGAGGCAGGAAAGCTTTCAGTTTGAGATCAGCTTTGCTCCTAAGAAGACCTTCCCTCAAAACAAACAACAAACAACACTCGTTTGGGGGAAAAACAAGGCAGAATTTAAACAGACCGTGAAGTTATCAAAAAATAACTGAGCTGTCAAGTCAGAATTACTAACCTGATGTTTAACACCCATCAGTCGGGTAGGACAGCAGACAGCGTCTAGGGACCAGGTTTTCAAGTGAAATTACTATATAGCTTTATGTCCCAGAGAGGCACCAATGAAACCAAACTGGGCTATATTTCCAGAATACCTGGATATCGATACAACTCAGGTACCTTGAAAAATACTGAGCTAAAGCAGGACATGGGGACTCGGCAAAACTCATTTGCTTGTTCTGTATGAACAGTTAGAGCTCTGGCATTCTTGGGGACTGAGCTAAATCCTGTGTTTTGAAAAGCCCTCATAGTGGGGCTGGAGAGATGATTCAGCTCTTAAGTGCACTGGCTGCTTTTCCAGAGGACCCAGGCTTGATTTCTAGCCCCCACACAGTGGCTCACAAACTGTAAAGCAGTCCCTCCATGGGCTCTGCACTCCTATGGTGCACGATGTATATGTAGACAAAGTACCCATACACATTAAATAGGTGGGCAAAACACTTAAAATCCTCACAGTTACTGATAACTTTACCCAGCCAGGTGTGGTGGCGCACGCCTTTAATCCCAGGCAGAGGCAGGTGGATCTCTGTGAGTTCGAGGCCAGCCTGGTCTACAGAGTGGGTCCAAGACAGCCAGGGCTGTTATACAGAGAAAGCTTGTCTCGGAAAAACAAAAACAAAACAAAACAAAACAAAACCAAAAAAACCTGATAACCTTACCTATGAGTCTGCTTGAAGAAATAACCACGGTGTTTATTAACCACTGACTCCGTGGAAGGCATCCTACCATGCTTTCTATACTTATCTCATGGCAGCCACTCTGAGGCAGGTACCAGTCTACAGAAGGTAGACCGTGACAGAGGAACAGTTAAGACCCAAAACACAGGACTCCAATGTGATGGTCTAATTCCAAGGCTGCTTGCTATACTGCAGTCAGAGAGAGCGTCAAAACTTGATCAAAGCCTCTGGGTGGGACGGCACACACCTTCACTCCAGCACTGGTAGGCCGATCTGAGTTCAAGGCCAGGCTGCTCTATATAACAGGCTCCAGCCAGGGCTCATAGGGAGACCCTGCCTCAAAACAAAACCAAACTTGACAATGCCAATCCCAGCATGCTCTGCCTGAGCTGTACTTATGGAGTGAAGGGGCAGGAACAGCAGGAGAGTCCAGGAGCCAGGTTTGCTGGCTCACAGGTAGAGCTGTTCCTGCCGTGCCAAGTCATCATCTAAGCCTTTTACTATTGAGGGAGCCTTGTCTGATCAATTTCTGTAACATTCACAAGCGAAACAGGACAGAAGCCACATGTGCCTGCGAGGAGCATAGCAGAGGTGCTAAGGGTTTTCTCAGGCATGGCTGGAGGAACTCAATATGAATACCACATCTCCTCATGGCTAGCCATTGTCACTCTTCCTACCTACATCCTGGTCACAGGGAACCACCTGACAGAGCAGGAGCACCATGTGCCTGCTTCATGGCTAAGCCAGCACAATGCTGCTCCCCAGGGCAGGGCAGGTCTAAACCTCCTCCACGGCCACTCTTCCCAATCTCCTTCAATGGGAATTTCTCCCCTTAAGGTATAAGGATTGCAGATGTTCAAGAACACAGCAGACTGCGTTTAACAATCCAGATAGGAAGGGGCCTGTCTTCTATCTACCATGGTTTTCTCGGCTTAGCAAGCAGAGGATATAATATGAGGCCCGTGTGGCACAAGGTTGACAGGTCATACATGCTTATTAAATGTATGACGGAATCTCTTAGACATGAAGAAATTATACATTGAAAGTCAAGTAGCTTATAGCCTTCTGTTAGATGCTCGGTGATATGGTCCCCTTTCTGACCCTTGTCTCACCCACCTCTAAAACTTTAGTTTTAGCTTCTGAAGACTCTTCTCACCTTTTCAAAGCCTCAGATACCATAGTGAAAATGTGGCATGAGAAATGACCAAGAAAGTCAATACATTACATTTCTAAAGCAAAACAACAGGAAATGTCTGCAAACAATTGCAGAAACCTCAAACAAAACATTTTTCTGTAGTACATGTCAAAGAGGAAGCAAAGCATGGTACTTTCTACTGTGAATGACAAGTTCCCAGACTACACAATGGAAGCCTTGCTCTTCCACATACTAGCTGAGTGAGCAAGTAAGTTACTTGAATAAGAAGGTTAATTTTAAAGCTAGACTTTCTTTTCTAAGCTTTAAGAACATTCATCAGCGGCTAGACAGATGGCTTGGTGGTTCAGAGTAATCACTACTCTTGTGGAGGGCCTAGGTTCAGTTCCCAGCTCCCACATGGCAGCACACAACTGTCTGAATCTCCAGCTCTAGGAGATCTGATGCCCTCTTCTGGACTCTGCAGGCAGTGCACACACATGGTACACAGACACACATGCAGGCAAAGCACCCATTCACATAAGGGATTAAAAGGAAAAACTGCATCATAATATCAACATTCTGTAATACTGGCAATCCTCAACATCACAGAAAATTGGGTGTCTGGAACACCAATGGTGCTATCAAGGTTGAAGTAAGATGCTCGTGGGGGGAACAGTCATATCTTGAACAAGTTGGTCATCTGTGGGGAATCCACAGGGGTGTCTGGGAATGTGCTTAGTTGTAAAGAAGCAACCCCGGTTGAAGGTGCAAAATCAGAGACCTGGTACTGAGACAGGGTGAGATCACCTAAGGTGAGTGCCAAGTGAAAACATGCCCGACGCTGGAGCTCTGGAGAAGAGCAGCATAGGCGGGAAGGCAGAAGGAAGAGACAAAGAAACGGGAAGAAGCCTAAGTTATAAGAGAGCTGAGGTAAAAGAAGAGTTGCAACTGATCACCAGTGCTAACATGGCTGAGGGCTCAGTCAGGCAAAACCTCAGTCACACCATCCGCCTCTGGGAGACCCTGAGGACATCATGAGGAAGGGGAGGCTGAGGGACGGAGGGTCAAGGCTGCGCTACAGTTCTTCATGGTGTGAGAAATGATTACATCGGCAGTGGAGATGAGGCTCATGAGACAGAAGAGGCACTCCCTGTGTTCATAGACAGTGGCAGCAACACCAGGGGAGGGAAGGACAAAACACGCAAAGAAAAAGGGGATAACTTGTGGCCAAGAGCATGACAGTCTGAGGCTGCAGGGAGGTACAGGGTGGAGGCAGGAGATGGCCCGGTCCTGACCACAGATGGACAGCCTGGAGCTCTGCAACCAAGACAGCTTTTTGCCCAGACATGATTAAACATGACTGCATAGACCAAAGCATGCAGCGTCAGCAGGGCACAGGAATCATGTGTCTGCTAAGCTGGAGTCAGACACCCTTTTGGCAACCACCACTAATAAAAATGACTTGTGTCAGCCGTTTGTATGTAAAGAACCACGTGCAATGTGTGTGTGACCTCAGAAACAAGTAAGAGGAGCTTCCACGCAGAGACGACAGCTCCACACTCCTTGGCTACGAAAGGGCTACGATGAAGTAAGCTGCTTTCATTAAATGAATGATATGGTCACTGGGACATCCCCACCATTTAAGAGGTCACATTATTAAAGGAATCAATAGGCCGGCTTTCATTAAAGTAAAAATTTTGCAACTCAGCCTGGGGAAGGGATCCAGCAGACATCATGGCTGAGGTGAGCCCATCCTGGAATTCAGATGAACACTGGCCCCTGTACAGACTCAGTGCTCTTATCTGGAGGGAGTGACAGGTTACGAGGCTTCCTGACAGCTCAGGTCAATGCTAAAACGTGCTGGAGTCCTGTGTGTGGAAACTCTCTATTAACTCCTGAATTCATCCATTCTCCGTATTCTCACTTCCACCACTGTAAGTCAGAGCCCCATTACTCCAGGGATGGTCGCCTGGTCCCTCGGTGCATCCTGGATGTCATTGCCACGTTTGCCTCTCTCCAGTCAGCTGTCATCACAAACTCCTACTCCCATGTAATATCCTCAATAGCTCTCCACTGGTGATCAAGCAAAGACCAAACCTGTGGGCCTCACGCTTCAGCCTCTAAGCTCTGGCCCCAACCCTCCTGTTCAGCCTTCCTTCCCACCGCATCTCGGTCGTTCCCCCTTCCCTGGCTTTCTTACAAACTGAGCCTCTGTCCCCAAGTCTTTACTACCACTGTGCTCTCTGCCCTTCAGAGTTCTAATCCATCCCTCATTACTGATGTCCAAAGCCTAATGCAAACACCACTCTTGCTATAAAATTACCCTGGGACCCCTCTTGCCCAACATGACACTGTACCATTCGTGACTACAGTATAAGTTGCTTTAGGGTAAAGAATGGATTTTATTTGATCTTTCCCACAAGAGAAATGAATGCCTTATTCAAGAAGTATTTTATGAATTGAATTGATCACATTTTATGTGAGGCCACCCACAGTGGCCTTCATTCCACACTGCTTTCCTCTGTTTTCATAATGACTTAGTAAAGGAAGGCTAATAACACAGGGAGAAAAACACTTAGTGTGGCTGGACATGGCTGAAGGTTTGTCCAACCAGGAAGTCAACAAATACTAAAGCATTATATAGAGGAGATTGCTAATGACCTCTGACAAAGTCCTTTCTAATCTGAGGGCTCCATGAATAGTGTGGAAAGTACGGTGTGCACCCCACAGTGTTCTGGTCTCTAGCAACATCTCTAAACCATCAAGAAACCTATTTCGTGATCTACTCCTGAGCTCCTAAGCAAAATCTCTCTCTCTCTCTCTCTCTCTCTCTCTCTCTCTCTGAGAAAGAAATATAATGGAACTTGTCTTCTCTACCCAAAAAGTTCAGTTCATTTTGGAAGGTGAGGAAATTTTTCATTTGAAAATCTTGCTGCAGTCACTCAGAAGACACATAGCGTTTTCATATGCATTGTCTCCTAAGATCCTCATTCGCTCAACAATGCTGACTGAATGCTTACTAGAGTTACTTACAGGCCTTGCTTTAGCTGATGAAGACAGATGGACAAGAACCAATAATGTCCTATATGCAGGTGTTATGTGCTATGAGGGTCACGAGGATACACTGTGGACAGGGAGTATATTCAAGCTATGATCTTTACAAACACCAGAAAAATAGGTGGGATAATGGTTCTTAGTGTTTCGTAAGTTCTTACTTTTCAAGATTAGAGAAACCAAAGACCCTGCATGGTTAAGCGACATGATTAAGATTACCTGGAACTAGACAGGGACAGGAACAGAAACAGCGTTTAGTCAGCTGCTAAGGCTATAAAAGGGAACTCCGACTTAGGAATGCTTTAATTCCTTCTGTTCTCCAAAACTACATTCTGGGTAGTGAACAAGCCCAGTGTCCACCCACTCATCCGGGTCTGAAAGTGACCCACCTCTCACTGCCTCACAAGCATTTGTCCTGAGCTGTTTTGGTGAATAAAAACTCAAATACCACTTTACTTTTCTATACTATTAAGAAAAAAAAAAATAGTGACAAAATAAACTGAAGTTTAAAAACACATAGTTTTAATTTTAAACGTCTATGCTTACTGTGTAAGGTGGACCATGAACAACTCATCAGCAACACTTCAATCACACTTGATGGGCACAACATAACCCTTCTCTCAACAGCCTGGCTCTCCATACCTGTTGACAGATTCCAAACTTATTTGGAAAGGAATATCTGCCAGTAGCCCAGGGAACATGTGTGTGTGTGTGTGTGTGTGTGTGTGTGTGTGTGTGTGTGTGTGT
>CAJQZJ010033609.1:5009446-5026791 GCA_907164525.1 Lophiomys imhausi | reverse complement strand
CTCACTCCTGCAGACAGAACCCTGGGTTATTTCCATCCAAGCTGGAAGCAGAGGGGCCAGAGGAAGCCGAGAGCAAGCGCTCAGCTCTTGCCAGGAATGGGCAGAGACAGGACAGTTCACCTGGTGCTCAGAGTGGAACTTCCTTCTCTCAGCTTAAGGTCGGCCCAGGAAATATGCTTCTTAATGGTCTGTCTCTCACACGGCACACATTTTAAGAATATTTATTTACTTGGTGTCACACACACACACACACACACACACGCACACGCACACGCACACGCACACGCACACGCACACACACACACACACACACACACACACACACACAGAGGAAATAGTTTTGGAAGACTAGAGACTGCAGTTTTTGCTCCTAGTTAGTACCTAAGGCCCACTTCTTGTATCTATGTAACTTGAGCCTGCTCAGGAGAGTGGCTGTAAACTCTCACTAATGTGAGAGTGTAGTCCCTGAGGGCTCCTTTCACAAATTCGCCAGCCCAGACTCTGCATTCCTAGTGACTACAGTACCACAGCTTGGAGCTGAGTATTTGGAGCCAGGCAGATACTCACAGCATGGGGCTCCCAGGGCTAGAATCAGGCACTGGCCCCACACACACTGCGGAGCTTCCCACAACGCACCAAACCCACAGGTCCAGGCAGGGCGGGGGGTCAGAGAAATCCTTTCAGGTAAGAAGCGCAGGATTATAGAAACACAAGACACTGTGGGTCTTGTCCCATCCATTGTGCAGATGAGGGAAAACTTGCCCAGGTCACAGGGCCAGGATAAAAATCACAGCCAAGGGCTGAGATGGCTCAGCAGGTAAGGGTGCCTGCTGCCAAGACTAAAGACTAGAGTTCTATCTCTGGGACCTACATGGCAGGAGAAAACCAACTCCCCACAAGTTGCCTTCTGACCTTCATATACACACCATCTGACTCTAAATACATAAATACAAACAAATAAAATGCAAAAAATTACAGCCTCAACCAGATGCTGATATCTCAGCTCCTACCTCTTTACCACTATCTATCTATCTATCTATCTATCTGTCTGTCTGTCTGTCTGTCTGTCACCCATCCTACCCTATCCTCCCCACCACTAGCCTCCAGCAGGAATAGTCTGCCTCATTAAGCAAATCACACAGAAACGATACGGTTCCACATCTGAGACTTCATTTACAAGATTCCCAGCTAGTCTTCCCTTTCCCCCTTTTCTCCCACACCCTGAACAGCCGGGGTAGGACCTCTTCTGCCTGCTCCTGCCATAGACTCTGTCTGCATGCCCGCCCTGAGCTTCCACTGGAAGCTCTGCCCCTGCTCTCAGCTGTGTTTAAAGTGCCTGGTCTCACTAGCTTCATCTCCAGAACACAATATGAGGTCTAATATCATCAGCATTTAACAAACAGGGAAACAGGCCTAGGGAACTACTGCAACTTTCCCAAAGTCACACTGCCAAAGAATGACAGCCAGGACTCCAAGCACCTACAGCACTCAAAAACTAGACCAGATTACACCTGGAACCCATAACAAGACCGAATATCTGGAATTCCAGGCTCTACCTTCCACATCCATCTACAACCTGAGGCCATTCTCTTCCTACCCCAGGATATTGCAAGCAAGAACTTGCACTCTAACTATGGACAGCTGGGTCCCTCAGCCAGCCAGGCTAGGGGACTGCCTTGTTCATTCCCACTTTCTCCAGGGCCAGAGCCCCCACAGTTTAGCCCTGTTCCCCACCACAGTTTCAACCTCCCCTTTCTTTCCCAGCTCTTTTCCTTGTTGATCTGAATCCCCCATGTGCTTGACCTGCCTCTGGTCCTGGTGACACTAAGTCATCCTGGCCCTAGCCGCAGCTGTGATCTCCCTTCTACATACTCTCTCCTCTATGCCTGCCTTCTGAAGTCTGTTACCCTGTTTCCCTAAGGGTGCTCATCCACATCAACTGTCACTGGTCCTCACTGTGCCCAGAACAGCCCACACTTGTATCCAGGGGGCTTCAGACACAGACTCCTGGCTAAAGCTCTTTTAGCAATTCTCACTTCTCAGATTCTTCCCCCTGCTCCTTTTCCAGTCACCCAGCATGGGGCCCTACTCACTTCTATCAGCCCCCTTGTTTTGTATGACCAGCACCACAGTCTCACAATTCCTTCCCAAATGGCTTCCATCCACAAGCACCCTCCACTCAGGGCCCACAAAGGCAGTCAGCCTTGGTCTACCCAGGTGCATTTCCTTGTTGCTACTTCCCTGTGGCAAGCCCAAACTTGTGGCCTGGAACTGCTGCTCCAGGCCTCCAGCAATCTCATGTTTCTCAAACAATCCTTTGTCCAGACTACCAGGCATTTGGCCTGGTGACTATAGTTTGTTTCCTAGTTTGCTAATGTTTCCTTTTAAAATCAAACATAACACACTAAGGTACATGAGTCTACAGTGCCCACTTCAGTCTGAACACATGCACACATCTGGGTAACAACCCCAGTCTGCTCTTTGAGCTCCCTCATCAGTCCACACGTCCACGAACTACTTTTGCTGCATTTTATATCATACAAACAGAAGGATACATTCAACCCACGGGAGTTGGCTTCACCCAACCATAGTTCTGTGGTGTCCACCTCACTGAAGTAGTTCACTTTTATTGCTCTGACTGTATCACGATTTACTCGCCTTACTTTGACAGGCTTAGGTTCCTCTAAACTACCTGGAAAAGAAGCTAAGCTGTTCCTTACTCCTGTCTTTGGGTGGCCAAATACACACTTGACTCTTTGCAGCATTTAGCTAAGGGAAGAATGCTGAGCTGGAGGCCATGTATAAAGCTTTGGTGCCATGGATAAGAGAGCTCCAGCAGCCCCACACCCTTGCCAACACTCAAAGTCTTCTCAGTAACACTCATGTTAGTGGCACCTCACAGTGTGAAGATTCATTATTGAAGTGAAACTTGGTAACTTGAAATTAACCATTTTAAAGCAAACAAGCCAGGTGCAAACAGTGCATTTTTAACCTCCACTATTTCGAACCAAGTATTCCCATCACTGAGAGCCAGAGCCACCCCTTCCCTCTCACCCACCCACTCCGCTCCCCGTTACCAGAAGTGTATTCTGTCCCTACCAGGCATATTTTCTAGGTATTTCTTATACAGTGGTAGCACACGATGTGCAATCTCTTGTGTCTGATCTTTCTTTCACTTAGTAAGGTGTCAGCACTTCCTTCCTTCCCCTGGGTAAGAACATCTCACTACACACTGCATAACAAGTTGCGTGCTCACTAACCCACTGACGGCCACTGGAGCTCGAGCTACACTTTGGCTGTTGTGAGGAGTAGGTGCGTGTATATCACTCTGTACTGCTCTAATTCTTGTCATGAGGGAAGATCTCATTATACAGCCCAGACTGGCCTCAAATTCACAATCCTTCTGCCCTATGCTCCGTAGCATTGGATTACAGGTATGTGCCACCATGTTCAGCTCCATGTGGTAAAAAAAAAAAAAACAAAAACAAAAACAAAAAAAACCAGTTAAGAGAATGTTTTTGTTTAATCCCAGGTGTGAGTCTGCTTCAGTTAAGAACACAGATGTAAACTATTAGCTGCCTCATGAACTAGCAAGGGTGTGGCTTAGCCAGGAGAGAGATAAAAAGCCAGAGCCTAAAGGAGAAGGGGCGCTACAAAGGAGGGGGAAAGCCAGAACCACTAGGAGAAGAGCCAGAGGCCTGGGAAGTAGAGGGCTACAAAGAAAAAAGACAGGACCATGTGCTACAAGGAAGAGGTTGCTGCTTCCCCAAACTGCTGCCATTTGCTGGACTTCTGGGTATTGTGACTGAGATTGGTGTTGCCCCCAAAGAACCTGATGACCCTAATCAGGAAGTAGCTCAACGAGAACTCCATCTGTCCCTTCCCCTTTAACCTTTTTTCTCTCTCACCTAGTGCTGGGGGGTCGGAAGGGATGTAGAGGTATTGAGTACAGTAGAAATAAGTAGAGTGTATAATAAAACAAAGATAATAAAAGCTACCTTGTTACAAGTGGTGCCCACACATAAGGCAAGGCAAAATGGGAAATTTCATTATCTGATCCTGTGGAGGAGACGGCAGGATTTGAAGGAGTGAACGGTGCATTTCAGGATGTCAGCAAAAGGCTCATTGATGGCTCCTGCCACTGGGCTCTCTCCCAGTGGGGATATTTTTTTTTATGTTGTTGTTTTTTTTCCTGTATGATGTTTCAAAAAAGACAAGGAGAATGCTTGAACGATTTGAAAAGTTGCAAGTAGATAAGGAGGGTGTGATAAAAGGATTGCAGAAATGGCTATGCCGCTAGAAAGTCTGCAAAGAGAAGTTGAACTAAGAAAGCAAAAAGCGCTGGAGAGAGAACACACAGGTTTAGATCTGGTGAAAGAGAAACAGCCTTTCAGAGAGAAAGGGTTCATCTCAAGATAACTGCACCCCCAGAGAGCAGCCTTGGGTTAAGAGGTTACCACCATTAGCTTCCCTGTAGCTACCAAAAGCCTCAGATATCAAAACACTTGGTGTAAATTTGGCCATTTACAAAGAAATTGTAGGGCTAACAGCCTCAGAGACCAACATATCCAGCACGGTGAAAAATATGGTAATTTTCAAGCCAGATCTCAAAATGGTCTGCGTGTTAACTCTGGGAAATACAGTAACAGCCCACAAGGGGTTTCTGGTGGCAGAAAGCCAAGATTTTCTGGAATTACTTGTAAACTCTTTGGGAGAGGACAGCAATGGACAAATGAATGTATGTCTAAGAGGGACATACCAGGTAATCTGCAGTCAGGAAGAAACTTTGGGGTCCTACCATGAGGCCACACAGCAAAATGTGCAAGCCATTTCAGACAAGAGCAGCTGAGAGTTACCAGGATATAAACACAAAAGCACAAACAAAAGAACTACTGATACAAAAAGCATTTAATTTATTGAAAATGTCTGTTACTCATTTCAAAATGCAATTTTTAGTTCCAGTCCATTGGAAAGCTACTATTGAAACATGCATAGGATAATTGAAACAGACAGACAGACAGACAGATGATAGATGGTTTCAAAAACCTCAGAGACCTCCAGAAAAGATGTTTTTTTTTTAAATTTCTTCAAGTTACATCTCAATCGCAATGCCCTCCCTACTCCTCCTATCTAGCCATCTCCATGAGTTTAAAGTTCTATATTTAACTCAGCTTTCATACTAATTTGCATCACAATTTTAAAGACATCTTCTTAGATCCAGAACGCCCTCTTGATTCCTAAACAACTCAAAATTTAACTATGAGACTCTAGCTATCTATTCTTCAACCACCTCAGAGACCTGAGAGGGATAAATATATCTGATTGTACAGGAAGTGCAGGGCCAGCAGCTTCCAAAACTAAGAAATGACAGACAACTGGCTGCCTGGACAGTTCAATATTTAAGATGTTTTAAGAAAAGATTTTTTTTCTGACAGAGATATCTCCTGGCAGCACCCCCAATCTACTTGATAAAAGATAATGGGTATCAAAAAAACCAAATGTGGTAAGATAGTCACTGGACAAAAAAACTGCTGATAGTAGGCTGTCTGTTCCATCTGTGAACAAACAGGACACTGGAAAGTGGACTGACCAACATTACAGAGATAAGGTAGGCCAGTCCTTCAATATTCCAGTCTCACAGAAAAGTTTGTCAGATATTCTGGGCCAATAGGCTGAACACTGGATGTCCCAACGACACAGAGAAACCATGGGTGACTGTTGAGGTAGCCAGCAACCTCTGTCATTGCTATAGTTTTGGAAGTTGCTTGCTCTACACTTCCTACATACTTAGGTAAAAATTTAATTTCCTTCTAAACTCACTGATGGGATTGAAGCCTAAATAGTTATAATCTTACAGTTAAGATTAGTTGTATAGGATTTAAGAAATGTTTTAAGTCTAAAAGCTGTTATAGATTGATAAATGCAAATAACAGAAAATGGTACAGGTGCAGAACTCTAAGCCTGGTGTAGACAATAGGTGCTTTCTCCCAGGTTGCTAAATACAAATGGACTGGACATTGCAAATATAATTCTTGATAGGTCTGATAAATATCTTTATTATATGTAGCATATTTATGTGTATATATATATATACACACACACACCATTTTTTGAACTAAAAGGGGGAAACGTGGCAAGAGTTTTATTTAAAAAACCAGTTATGAGAATGGTTTTGTTTAATCCCAGGTGTGAGGCTGCTTCCATTAAGACCACAGGTGTAAACTATTAACTGCCCTGAGCTGCAGGGGCATGGCTTGGGCAAGTCCTCAGAGCAAGCTGAATTCTGAGGACTTGAGAGAGAGATAAAAAGCCAGAGCCTGGAGGAGAAGGGGAGCTTCATAGAAGAGAGAGAAAAGCCAGAGCCTGGAGAAGTGGGGGGCTGCAAAGAAGAAAGAGGTTGCTACTCTCCCTGCTACTGGTGCTCTCCCCAAACTGCTGCTGGCTCTTCCTGCTGCTGTTTCCTGGTTTGCTGGTTTACTGGACTACTGGATTTTCTGACAACTGAGACTGGTATTGCCCCCAGTGAGCCCAGTGACCCTAATCAGCAGGAAGTAGCTCAAAGAGAGCTATGTTCCTTCCCCCTCTAACCTTATTTCTCTCCCACCTAGTGTTGCAGGGTTGGAAGGAAGATAGAGGTATTAAGTATAGTAAAAATAAAATAGAGTGAATAATAAAACAAATATAATAAAAGCCACCGTATTACAACTCCATTTCCAATTCTGCAGAGAATAGACCTAGAATGGGAGCTTCCGGGTCAGATGGTGCATTGGCATTCTGCCTGCACGTAAGTCTGTGTGAGGGTGTCAGCCCCTGAAATTGGAGTTACAGACAGTTGTGAGTTGCCATGTGGGTGCAGGGAATTGAACCCGGGTCTTCTGGAAGAGCAGCTGGTGTTCTTAACTGCTGACCCATCCATCTCTCCAGTCCCTAGGGTCAGATGGTTTCGGCAGAACTCCTAAACTCTTTCCAGTGGCTGAGCTACTGCATCCCACCAGCAAAGATTACAGTTTCTCCTTATGCTTACCGTTATTTGCTGTTCGCTTGTGGGTTTGAAATGGCAGCTCAGTGTTTTCCTTATGTGTCTCTCTGTGGAATATGTGAAAATACTGTGTGTGAATATGCATGTGTGTATATATAGGGATGTCTCAGGATGACAAAGGAAGGGTCTTTCAACTGAACCCAGAGCTCACTAGTAGGTTAGTCTGGGTACTAGCTTGCTCTGAGAAGCCTGGTCTCTGCCTTCTGAACGATGGGTGACAGGCTAGCCACACACCTACTTGGCACTTACATGGGTTCTGAGGACCCAACATCTGATTCTCATGTCTGTGCACCCAGCACTTTAAGCACTGAGCCGTCTCCCCAGCCCGCACTGTATCTCTGGTTTGCATTTCTCTAATGGTACTGATGCATTTCGTCTCATGGATCGCTATGCCTCAGCTTTCAATGTCCAACAGCATGGTGCTGGCATTTTAGATAGTCCCCCTTTGTGCAGGGCTGGCCTCAGTGGTCACCCATATTTTTCTACTGGGTCATTTACATTTTTATGTTTTGAATTGTTTATTTGTTGATCAAGTTGATTGTCAGATATAAAGTTTTGTTTTTTTTTTTAGACAGGGTCTCATGATATAACCCTGGCTGTCCTAGAACTCATTCTGCAGACCAGGCTGGCCCCAAACTTACAGAGATCCAACTGCCTCTGCCTCCTGAGTGTTAGAATTAAAAGTATGCTTCACCATGTTCAGCATTTTTTTTTAAATACCTCCTTCTCTATTGTGTTCTTGGTGACATTTGGATAGGTAGGAGTTCTTAATTTTACTGAAATCCAATTTATCAATCTTTTCTTCCAAGTTAGTGCCTTTTAAAAAGAAATAGCCATCCCATTCACAGTCATGCAGGCATTCTTTGTTCTCTTCTAGAAGTTTTATTGTTTTTGTTTTCTGAGAAAGTGTTTCTCTGTGTAACCCTGGCTGTCCTGGAACTCACTCTGTAGACCAGGCTGGCCTTGAACTCATAGAGATCCACCTGCCTCTACCTCCCGAGTGCTGGGATTAAAGGCGTGTGCCACCATACCCGGCAATTACAGACAGCTGTGAACTGCCATGTTGGTGCTGGGATTTGAACCCAGGTCTTTGGAAGAGCAGCCAGTGCTCTTAACCTCTGAGCCATCTCTCCAGCCCCAAAGTTTTTATTGTTTTACCCTTTTCATTTAAACCTGAAAACCACTGGGAATGGGTTGTTGAATGTGGTGTGAAAACAATATTCATTTTTTTCCAATGCCAATAATGAACTGACCCAGCATCACTTGGTAAAATGTCTGGTCACTGCCACTTTATTGACTTCTATATACAGTTTCTAGTTCTGACCCTGAAGACTGTTTTCTTCTTTCACTTAAGTTCTCCAGCACAAACTGATCTTACAAAAAAAAAGACTTGTTGGGTTTAGAATGAACTCGAAGGTCATGCAATACAACCTTCCTGATCTGAGATTCAAAGGGAGGCAGGACAGTTTAATGGCCAGCTGCCATCGTGAGGGGGATGGAGAGTGGGAGGCCAGCAGCCTTTAAACAGTGGCAGTTTGGACTGTACAAATCCACTTATATGCAGATTAAAAATTTTTTTTGACAATTTGAGAACAGATAAGTGCAGTAGGGCAGAATTTTTTTTTAATCAAAGAAAAGTTAGGTGCATTGTGAATGCATTAAAAGATGTGTAAAAGGCCTGTTTGATCATTTCCTACCATAAAATATGTGCAAGCCGAGATCAAAAGTTTAAATTTACCAAAACCTATGAACACACTTAGAGCATATATGGTTGTTACTTGCAGCCTTGTATTAAATCATGAGTGCATAAAATCAACCTGATTACCTGTAGCACTTTCTGCCCGACTACTGTCACTTCTCAGTCACTCCTGTTGCCATGGCAGTTAAGTCCTAGTGTACCACCAGTTGTCTCTGTGTGAGGATTCTTTTTCTCTCTCTACAGTAAACTGTGTATTCAGTAAACAGTAGTCTCTCCATTCTGTGTACTTATCACATACATTAAGTATAACAAAACAAGTGTCAACTTTGTCATCAGGTGTCCTGGTCAACAGCAGGACAGTAGCTGAGTCTGCAGGGAGCCAGAGCCACAAGTGTACTTCAGACACCCTGCCTAGCTCTGAGGCTCGGGTGTGGCCCTCTATACCATAAAAAGAAAGGAGTCTGGGCGGGTCAAAGATATCCACAGACTTCACTGTGTCCCGGCATGCTGTTCCAAGGTGAGCAGGGCTGTTGCCTTCTCTATCAGTGCCCCTGCTCACACTGCTACCATCTCATCTGCTCGTTCCTGCCGTGTCCTCAGCCTGCTCCCAGATAATGAAGGAACAATGACAGTGGCTCTTGGTCCTGAGAGTTTCAAAAAAGATTTAGCTAGATTCGAAAAGTTTGGGGTAATAGATGGCTAGGGATCTCTTCTCTTGGTCATTGAAGAGAATCAACATCTTGATGCTCTCTGAAATCTGACAGACAAGTAAAGAGAATCTCTGTAGGGGGTTATGGGGCGGAAGACAAACAAAATGTCTGAAGAGAAGTTGGATCAGGAATGAAGTGGAAGGAAGCTGGGTAGGGAGCAACTGTTGCAGGACTCTAGACAAGGGCATGAAGAAATAAACTGACTGGGAACAGCAGCAGATTAACAGTTCCCAGTGAGGCAGACGCAGGGAGGCATGGCCCTGACACCAACACCCAGAAGGCTGAAGCAGGCAGAGGGAGCATTCCAGGCCAGCCCAAGCAGGGAGCTGGAATTGGGAGGAGTTATGGAGAGGAGAGGAGAGGAAATGAATATGATCCAAATACATTTATACTTGTGTGAAACTCTCAAAGAGTTAATAAAAATGTTTTTAAAGAGCAGAGAGAGAGAGAGAGAGAGGGAGGGAGAGAGAGAGAGAGAGAGAGACCAGCCTAAGCTACACAGTGAGTACAAGGAGGTTAGTCTGGGTTGCATAGCAAGATCCTGTTTCAAAATTAAAAAAAAAACAACAACAACAAACCAGCAACAGAGGTTGCAAGTAGTACAGAAACACACAACATATTTGGCCTGGGATGGCTACACTCTGACAAACAATTCACTCACTGTTGCCCCCACGGAACCTGACAATGTTCTGGGATGAAGGGTAGGTAAATGGGCAAGTCACAGTAGGCTAAGTCCTCTGAAGTAAAGCACGCTTTCACAGACACACAGAGGCCGAACATCTACCCTGGTTTAGTGGGTCAGGGAAGACTCCATGTGACAAGCTGAAGGACATCTGCTGGCCATGTGACAGCGAAAGGACAGGTAGGTGGAGGTTGGCAGGGTGAGGAGCAGCACACTCAGCAGAGCGCAGAGCAAGGGGCTCAGACCACAGGGTACTGTGACAATTCAGTGTAGACTCAGAAACCCAGCCAGGGAAGGCCCTGCCATACCAGGGAGGCAGAGCCCTGCTGGCATGAGAGGGCCATCTCACTTTACCCCTGAAAGCAAGAAGCAGACAAGGAAAGCTTTAAGAAGGCAATGATGACCTCCATCTGGGCTTCTTAACTTTTTCTACTCATAACTCTTTTTCTCTCATGAAATTTTTATGAGACCCCAGGTATAGGTAGACAAAATATGCATATCAATCAAGCCTGCACTTCTCTGTGTAGGGGTGAGGCCTCAAAGCCTTCCCTCGGTCCATTCTGGCATGCCTACTGTTGCTGCCCTTGTTCAGTTCATGTTTAGGCACCCATATTGGTGAGACTGATGGGTGTCGCTCCTGACATTACTAGGAGATGAAATCTCACAGCAAATTCCCTAATCTTCTGGCTCTTCCGATCTTCCCACCCCCTCTTCTGCAATGATCCTGGAGCCTTTGGTGCAGGAGGGTGTTGTAGATACGTCGGTTGGGACTCGGCTCCACAACTCTGCAACTGCTGTGCTTTTCTGCAGTGGTCTCCATTTGTTGCAAAGAGACGTCTCTTTGATGAAGGGTAGAGACTGCCCTTATCTAAAGATGGGAGGACAAATTTTTTTTCAGTCTCCATATTCAGTTACAAGTGAGGCTGTGACCTAAGGTTTAAGGAGCTTTGTTTATAAAGCATCTGAGTTTCCAGTAATAACACACAGAATACACGAGGAGAGGAGGAACAAGGTCAGAGGTAAGCCAGGCAGGAGCCTGTGTAGTAAGTCAGATAGAGGTGGTGACACCCTAAACCAGGGAGCAGCAGTCGGACGACATGTTGAGCACGCCAGCTGACTGAGGGGAAGAAGGCAGGAAACCAGGAAAAATGACCCATTTTCTGTCATGGGCAAAGGGGTAGGAGGTGACACGGTGACACAAGGAATATGATATGACATTCAATTCTGCAGCTAAAATGACTTCACTTTGAACAGGCCTAGTCTGAGGCACTTTGGTGCATCCAAATGGGGATGCCAGACAGGCAGCCAATGTGTGGTTCTGAAGGTCAAGAGAGGTTCACTAAGAGCCAAAGGAAGAGAAGAGGCTGCGGCAGAACTAAAGCTGGGCTCAGGCTTGTGAGCTCATGGAATCAGCCAGGGAGCAGCCTCAGCACTGCAAGGAAGGTGGGTGGCTCCTAGCGTAGGAGCCAGGAGTGCGGCCAGATGGACTTTCACATCGTCCCCTCCCTGAGCTCCTCCTTCTCCCAGTGACGACTAGGTGTGAGCACGCCAATTTTCTTGCAGATTCCATTTTTGGAAATATTTAACAGTTCTAGAATTCAAATGAAACAATTTTGTCAAACTTATTTCTAATCATTTTAAACATTTTTTAAAAAAATGCAATCTTAAACCTCTCTCAATAACAGCAAGAACTGGCTCCTCCGAGCAGGCTGGAGACCCATCTTCACCAGAGCCCTGGACACACCGGGTTTCTATCCCACAAGGCCACAACTAAAGCTTGTCCTTTCTCAGCCTCACACCCACATCTCCCCAAAGCTCATCAAGTAGCCCCTGATTCCCAACAGCTGGTCTGTTCTGATCCTTTTAAGACAGTTTCTCTGGGGTATCTTAAAATACATGTCTTCGTAAAGATACCATGAGCACCTGTTTATAGAATTCTTTGAAAGAATCATAACACAGATATAAATGCATACCCATGACCTATAACTTTCAGGAGACAGTTGGAAAGCACAGAAGCATCCAATGTAAGTACATTCAGTCTTGGACGTTTTGACCTGAAAATGTTACAATTTTTGGTAGGAACGCATCATCCTATTTATGGGGTTGGGAATGGGTGTCAGTAGGTAAAATGGCTGCTACACAAGTATGAGGACCGAGTGTGATCCCCAGCACCCTCATAAAAGCTGGGTGTAACAGCCATGCCTAAGGTCCTGGGACTGTGGAGGGAGAGACAGGTAGATCGTTGGAACTCACTCGACAACCAGTCTAACCAACTGATGAGTCCCAAGTCAGTGAGAGAGCCTGTGGGGCCAGATCCACAGCTCAGCGAGCAAGGGCATTGTCACCAAACCTAACATCCACACAGTGGGAGGGCAGAGCAGACACCCTCCAAATTGTCCCCTGACCTTCACACACATGCTGGTGTACACACACACACACACACACACACACACACACACACACACACAAAATAGATGATTTTTAAAATTTGAAATTAAAAAGGTGGGAAAAAAGTTGAGGAAGGAACCAATGATGAACTCTGACCTCTGAACGTCTGTGTGCATGTGCCTAGATTAAGTGCGACAGACAGAAATGAAGCCGGTGGCAGAGTGGTGCTGAGACCAGAATGTGCTCAGCACTTCTGCGCACGCTGAACACCAAGCTGATCTGTTCTCTCTTTGCCAATGAAGTCTTTTTTTCAGCTGGAGCAAAACTTGAACCTTTGGATTTCAGTGAGAAGAGTGAATCTCCAATCCAATCATACACTCAGTAGACTCAAGATGGCTAGCTGTCCAACTCCAAAGAAAAAGCAAAAATTACTGGGTGTGCACCTTTTCCCCTCCGCTGCAGCTAGGATTACAGTTGTTTAGTGAGTATACCTACTTCCTCCCTCCCTCCCAACCACATCCTTATTCCTGGCATGCCACAGGTGGTTACGGAGGACACATGGCACAGGAGGGTCTCACTCTGGCTCACGAGCCACCTAGAAGCCTCTTGTTAGACAGGAGAGTTACACTTTTCTAAACACTGTGGTCCACTGACTCAGAGACCCACCTCCTGTGCCTCCTGATGACTGTGATTAAAGGTGTGTGCCACAAACCCTGGCACAAGGACTCTTGCCCACAGAGCTTGTCTCTAGTCCTTCTCTGCCCAGCTCTTTCCGTCCTTCCATCAACCCTCCAAGGTCCTGACTGTCATTGTCCCCTGAGATTCTGGCCTGGTTCCAGGACCTGAGCTCTTAACCCTTTACTGTACTAGCTGTCATCAGCACTCCTTCCCATTGCACTCCTGAGTCCAGGGCACTAAACTAACTAGCTGTCTAGTCTCTTACTTATTAGCATGGCTGGCTTCTGGGAGGAGATTACCAACTCCAAAACACAGAGGACTAGGTACGAAAAAGCAATTCTTGACTTAGAACCTACCATAAAAGAACCCTGAGTTGAATAAAGGCCTTAATATGCACACATGGAGGACACAGTGAGGTCTGGTACTGCCCGACTGGCCCTGACCAAGGCCAGGTCCAAGAATTATCCTTTAACTAGCGTTCTTGGTGTGTATCATGGCCAACGCTGGGAAACTGAGAATTCACAAACAGACAACTGGCCCACCTCTCCGCCAAGGCCTGTCGTGTTGTCAGATGCATGTCCTGTTTGTTTCCTGTCAGTCATGCTGTGAAGACTTCTGCACTGGCTGGGTAAAAAGCTGAATTGTGTTCTCAGTCAGTGGCCTCTTCACATGAAATCAGAGAGACAGCAAACAGACAAGAGCATTTCTCTCCGGCTGAAGCAGGCCTGAGCCTGATGTCGGTGCCCTGAAGACATTCCTGCAGAGTAACAGCATGTGCTAAACTAATGTACAAAACGGTTCAGGAGTCAGGCCTTTCTACCCCAGAATGCAGTGAGAAACACTTGCATGGCTGATTGCTGTTAAGGTTCTCTGGAGATGGGTATGCAAAAACACTCGAAAAAGATGCGGATTGTTTCAGTACAGTCTGCAAAGCCGGTTTGGTACCTACAAAGTACGTGTTCGGTACTTCATAAACACTACCAGAAACCCTCACAACAACATAATTCTCTAGGTACTGGCAGCTTCGTTGTGTTTAAAGAAAAGAAACACTATAAATGCCTCCCCTGCTGATGCCAGTAGAAACAGCTGCTCTGAAAGCAGGCATGCCTCTCCTGTACCGATGGGTCTGGAAATCACCAAGGGCAAGAGCTTGTCTACCCCAGAGGGGCTCTAGGAACAGGATCAAGGCGATTTTTAACAACCACCGAAGTTGATGCAGCTTTGCAAGTCAATTCCCACACACGGCTTCACTGGCATAAAGAGAGCCTGGGTTCAAACCACAGGGCATAAAACAGCATTGGCTTCAGACCAAAGTCTCCAAGCCACCAAGCCTCCAGTGCGGCCAGGAGGTCCAGATCTCACCCCAGAAAGGTCCCTTGTGTAGCTCCGCAGGAGCTCAATCTATCTCCAGATGGCGGGTGGATCCACAAGCAGGAGACTAAAGCGGCTTCCTATGCCCACGCTCACACCGTGCCGAGCTTCTGAGGTTGAACAGGCGAAGATGGCACAGGCCACCCAAGCACTTGCTGTGGCGCTCAAGGTGACAAAGATAAAAATGAAAAGGAGACCTAAACAGGGGGAGTGCGGGGGGGAAGAGAAGCTGTCTCCTCCTCTGTTCCCTTGAGGAATAGACAAGAGAACATTTGCCAGGAGCTGTGCAAAGTGTCGGACAAAACACATGCGAGCTTGGCTGTACATTGCTAGAGCCACAGCAGCAAGCAACCCAGTGTGAGGGTCACAGGTAAAACCAGAGTAGGGCTGTTAGGGTGGCTCAGCAAGCTAAGGTGCTTGCCACGCAAGGCTGAGTTCAATCTCTACAACCCATGTAAAGGTGGACGAGAGCTGACACCACAAACTTGACCTTTGACCTCCGTCTGTGTGCCCACCCCCACGTAGTATATACCATCATCATCAATAAAATTTAAAAATAGAACCAGGGTAGACCTCTCCTGAATAAGATTTCGGTCTTGCTAGTATCTTAGAATTGAGCTGACAGAATGACAAGCCCTGCAAGTAGCTGCTGGGACTACAAATTAATGCGAGCTCATATTTGCACAACGCACTAACATTTACAAAGCACTTTCTCATCCTTCGCTGCATCTCTCACCCTCACTTCTAAGTCTAAAAGAGCAAACACTGCTAGATCCAGACCTCACAGACAAACATCCGGGTTTAAGATGTGAACTGACTTGCCTTGTATCAAGCAGCCAGTGACAAAGTGGGGGAGCATTACATGGTTCCCTGCCTCTTTTCTACGGAGGGAGAATTCCGTTCCCATTGAGACTAGTTGGCAGTTAACAGGTGGGAAGAGAAGGTGGAAGATCATGGTGAAGAGACCAGGAAGGAGAACCACGAATGCAGCAGACACTGTAAAGTACAACCTAAGGAGCGGCTGAAAGGTGATCGCTGATAAAGACTAAAGCAGGAAGTCCTGATTGCTGAGGAGCCTCCACTGCTATTAGTCGCTTGACAGGTGACAAAGAGATGTGAGTAATCCTCAGAGCTGCTACACCCCGCGAACCTCACAGGCAGTACAGTAATCTTCAGGAGAACACAACTGGAAACAACTATCAAATTCAGGTTTGGCAGCTACCATTCCCTTCTGCTCAAAACCCCAGACTCAATTAGTACTTGGCGAGTACAGTCTCAAATTCTAAATGAGTACCCAGGGCCTACTGATCAACACTCTGCTTGGATCTAATGGTTCACAAAGATTCCTCCATCCCTGCACACTCTCACCCCTGCACACTCTCACTCCTGCACTCTCTCACCCCTGCACTCTCTCACCCCTGCACTCTCTCACCCCTGCACACTCTCACTCCTGCACACTCTCACCCCTGCACACTCTCACCCCTGCACTCTCTCACCCCTGCACACTCTCACCCTGCAATCTCTCACCCCTGCACACTCTCACCCCTGCACTCTCTCACCCCTGCACACTCTCACCCCTGCACTCTCTCACCCCTGCACTCTCTCACCCCTTTGCTTGGGATAGCTGTTCTCATTCTCCCCACGTAAAAACAAGTTGTCCCCTCCTCCTCGATATTTCACATGACTTCTAAAATGTGACTCTATGTTTGGTTCAGATCTGACCCACAGCACCTGAGAGACTGTGAGCTCATCTGTCTCTGCTCCTTTTCTTGCCTTAGGCAGGGCCTTGCACACAAAGACGCTAGTGGGCCATGGACAGTTGTTTGCAATGTAAGGGAAAGAATCGTATGTAGCTATTAAGTCTTATTAATCATATCTAGCTATTAAGTCTTATGAGATAGCAAATGCCTCTGTTTCTCTTAAATGATACATCCAACAATTCTGAGATCTTCTACATCCAAGACAAGAAGGGCTCACCGGGCTGGCACACGTCTGTCTTTCACCTTTCCACACAACAGTCTAATGTCTTTATGACAGAGGTTCTCAACTGTGGGTCACAACCCCTTTGGGGGTTGAAGAACACTTTCATGGGAGTCACCTACGACCATCGGAAAACAAGATATTTACATTATGATTCATAATAGTAGCAAATTTCAAGTTATGAAGTAGCAAGGAAAATAACTTTAAGGTCGGGGTCACCACTAGAGGAAGAACTGGGCTAAAGGCTCCAGCGTTAGGAAAGTTGAGAGCCACTGCCCTGTGATCAGAACAGAACAATGATTTGCAAGTGTAACATTCGTTGTCACAAATGTCACAAACTGGAGCAGCCTCCATTTGGACAGAAGCTGTCGTCCTTCATTCACACTGCTAGATGGAAGATGGTCACAGCTGAGCTGTGCCCAGCTAGCTAACTTATTGTGAACAAAAGTATGACAAGAGGCATTGTACAAGCCTGGATTACTAACACACTGTCCAGGGAGTTCACCTGTCAGAGAAGTTCATGACTGGCAACATCATGAAGCCAGTGCTAGGGAGATCACCTCATTTGATCCCCAGCACCCACATAAAAATCCACAAACAGCACCACACGCTTGTAGCACCAGAGGTGGGGAGGTGAAGACAGAAGGCCACCTAGGGCCTGCTGGCCAGTCTGTCAGTTCAGGTTCAGTGACAGATTCTATCTCAAAAACTAAGGTGGAGAGTGACTGAGGACACGTGACATTGATTTGGACCTATACACACATGCATGCACCCTCACACACGTGTGTACACCCTATA
>CAJQZJ010033609.1:4970385-4998003 GCA_907164525.1 Lophiomys imhausi | reverse complement strand
CTTGGCCAGTGAAGATCCCCAGGAATGGGTTCTACTCTCAGAGTTCTTGGCCAGTGAAGATCCCCAGGAATGGGTTCAACTCTTAGAGTTCTTGGCCAATGAAGATCCGGGAACCCCAAACACTACAGGCTACTGGCGATGCTCTTGGTTGCTCTCCAGAGGACGACAGTAAGACCGTTGCTGAAGACACCATATACCTGAGTTACAGAACAGAGAAGCCAAGCTGGCAGTGACCTGACAGCATCATCCCTATGGCTAGTTTCCCTAGGGCTGGAAGATGCTATGCCAGACACCACAGGAGGAAGTCACCATCAATCTTACCCAGCTGTCAACTCACGACCTTAATTAACATTAATTAGTAATTATTTGTTTGGCAATGAGTTTAATAAGTCAGTGTTGAAGAGAGTACAGGCGGTTATTAACTAGACATCTTGAGGAGGGAAATGATGAGGATAACAAATTGACCTATAAAAATGACCAATTTGCCAAGTCATGCCCACTGTACAACTGTGGCACCAATGTCCTAGGAGTAACCAAGCACTTTCTTGTTAGATTTAAGACCCACTCCATGAGATGAAAGCCACACCTGGTTCTGTTACTGGGACCAAGAACCTGTAGCTAGACAGGCCTTAGACCACAGGGAGAACCTACCACTATTAAACCAGCTCCTAATGACTCATTTTACCCATAGATTATTTCATTTCTCAACCCTCATCAGAGAAGCTTCTCTTTGCAATAGTTAGTGATTAACACCAAGAACCACAACTGGTCAGGGTGTTGAGAATGAGAGACTGGGGACTGCTTAGCTCTAAATGAAACATCTGTTTACACCACCTCTTCCCAAAGCTCAGAGATCATTGTGAAAGAAGGGGAAAAAAGATTTTAATAGCCAGGAGCGGCAGATAGATGGTCTTTTCCAGATACAACAGGGAAGTTACACATATATACTCACAGTGGTTGTCGAAGCATTTGCAAGACCTGCATCAAGAGGGGAGGTGGCCATGAAATCCCACTCCTAGCTGAGGAGTTGTTGTCAACTGATAGGTGGGAGAGGGAGAGTCAGTTTTCTTTAAGGATGTGATTCCTGGTAGGTGGATCAGGTCCCAGGGACTGGGAAGACACTAAGAGTATAAACTATAAACTACAATGCACTTCCTTTCCTTAGGTTGCCTTGGATATGTTGTCTCTTCACAGCAATAGAAAAGTAACTGAGACATACATTAATTACATGCAAATATTCCAAAATCCAATAGTCCAAACTCTACAACACTTCTGCCCACAGGCATTGCTGATGAGGGATATTAATCTGACACATCTTCCTAGCTCTAGCCACTGAGAGGCCAAGCGGCAATGTTCAATTCAATATTCAGATCTTGACTTTTCCTGAAAAACAAAAAAAAAAAACAGGCTTCTGGGAAGGGCTGATCTAGAGAGGCAAGGAAAACACACAAGTCTGCAAAGTCCTCGAGCTCTGAAGAGTAGAGAGCCATGTCAACTGGACACAGACAGGCTCAATGAGGCCCCAGCAGAGCAGAGCAGGGCGGTACCAAAATAACAGTGCAGCGTTGTAGAGTGTGATGTATACTGTGCACTCATCAAAGCCAATGGTTCCCTAACACACAGGCAGGAGACAAGTCTCCCTTTACAGAAGGATTCCAAACAATACAAATGGATACTATCTCCCTCGCTGGGAGGTGGAGACTAATCCCCAGTGTAAGCTAGATTCAGAGACTCATTTCCAAAGAACACAACAAGTGGGGGGAAGAAAAGCAGTAACTTCACAGTGGACAAACTGGTCAATGCTAGCCTGAGCCATGATGGAGGTTAGCTCTGCATCTTAAGTACTGTTAATATTATGTCACACCTGGTGTGGACTCCACCTTGCGGTATTCTTCTCCAAGCCTCTCAGTTTAAACATAAGAAAACCAGACCATACTACATCAATGAACATCCCACAGGCTGCAGAGAAACCATCACAGGATGGAGAAGACTAAAAAAATGGTGGACTAAATGTGGTATGGTATCCTAGATTAAGTCCTGGGGCGAAATAAACATCAGTGGGAAGCTAGTAAAATCCAAGAGACACAGAATTTGGTTAACAGTGATGTATGAATGTTGTTTTTTAAAAAATCGTTATTATCAAGCCTGGCAGTGGGGTTGCACTCCTTTAATCCCAACACCTGGGAGGCAAAAGCAGACGGATGTCTGTGAGTTTAAAGTCAGTCTGGTTTACATAGTAAGGTGCAGGACAGCTGGGGCTATACCAGAGAACCCCTGACTCAAAACACCAAAAAAAAAAAAGAAAGAAAGAAAGAAAAAGAAATCTCTATTATCTTTGTAATGTGTCCATAAACTTACAATCACTGCAAATTAAAAAGCTGGCATAAAATAATTCCTTAGGGGCCTGGAGAGATGGCTCAGCGGTTAAGAGGTTAACAGCACTGGGTGTTCTTCGAAAAGACCTGGGTTCAAATCCCAGCATTCACATGGCAGCTCACAGCTGTCTGTAATTGCTGGGTGTGGTGGTGTAGGCCTTTAATCCCAGCCCTTGGGAGGCAAAGGCAGGTGGATGTTTGTAAGTTCAAGGCTAGCCTTGTCCAAGAGTGAGTCCAGGACAACCAGGGATAAACAGAGAAGCCCTCTTTCAAAAAACAAAACAAAAACAACCACAAAAAAATCAATGGTATCAATGGATATTGTTATCTATGGATCAATATGATAGAGTCCTTGAGAAGCATGTGCAAAGCTTGGGGTTTAATCCTCAACACTGGAAAAAGCTCCTGCTAATCAAGGGGAAGAGCAGCAAGAAAAAGTAACTCAATTAAATTTTTTTGCAACATTCCTTTGTGACAAAATTTAGAACTGCGTTATCAGACATGTATTCTCACAAACAGGCATGAAGTACACCCGACTTCCTAACATGTGATCTGAGCCCATTGTGATGATGCTTCTACCGCAGAAGAGGACTGATATCCAGAGCGCACTCAAGGTCAGCTGCTTCTCCACCAGATGGAAACGGAATCCCCCAAACAGGAATTGTTTCATGAGATGGTTTTCTTTCCTCCACATCTCCAGAAGAGACCGCCAGGATCCTCTGGCAATTCTACCTGCATAACAGAGCTTCTAGCCTCTCCTGGACCTCTGGCTTTTCCCTCACATCCAGATGAAATGTTTCTTGGAATCATCACAGTGCATACACAGACAACATGGCAGCATTGTCCTAGTCTGTAGACAAGTATCTCCCTATATGAACCATACAAGCTAATGGATAACATTGGGCACCCAACCCTACGGTTAAGCTTTAAAACAAAAAGAAAGGAAAGGAAAGGAAAGGAAAGGAAGGGAAGATTGTTCAAGCACATCCCATGGAGGGTGTCAGGTGCCCTGGAACTGGAGTTATGGGAGGTTATGACTTGCCATGTATGTGCTGGGAACTGAACCTGAGTCTTCTACAAGAACAGCAAGTGCTTTTAACCTCTGAACCATCCCTCCAGACACCACTATTATGCTTTTTGATAGTACACTATTTAAAAGGGATTATCAAGAGAATGCACTTTGTATGCTAAATAAAAATCAACGTTATTTGTTTAAATGATTTAAAATTCTGGGAATTCACTGGCCATTCTCTGAAGAAGATATATACTAGACACATAAATTCTGACTATTAAATCCAAATTCAAGAAGTAACATTCAAAAGAGGATTTCTAGGTGCAAAGCAACACAGTAAGTTTAAATTTGCACTGGGCCCTATCCGCTCATCTTTTTTTTTATTTGCTGAGCAGAGAAGGCCACTGACTTGTGAGGTTCAACAGTAAAAACCTCAGCACCTGCTGAGTGCAGTGTAGGTTGAGTGTGGCCCCATACTTTTGTGTGCTGGAAGATTGGTAACCACCATGGGAGTCACTACAGTCCACCTCTAAGGTGGAGCTCCGCAAGTGATCAGACCATTAGGGGTTTCTTCCTCTAAAAGGGTTTAATGCTGGTCTCATGGGGTGAGTGAGTCCTATGAAAGTACACCATTACAGAAGGGGGGCTGAGGACACCAGAAGAGCTTGGCTGCTGGAATCAGCTAAGCAGTGCTCATGGGAGCTCACAGAGACTCCAGTGGCAACCGCAGATCCTGCACGGGTCTGTGTAGGTCCTCTGACACCTGCGCCTGCTTTGGGGACCCTCCTCCTGCTGCTGTGCTGCATGTAGGTGTTTATGCCTGCTCTTATTATATGTTGTTGTGCCGTGTTTGGTGCATGAACCTGGGAGGCCTGCTCTTCTCTGGGGGGAGACTGAGGTTCAGGAGGAGCAGACCTGGGGGAGAGGGGAGGGGGAAACTGGGAGGAGTGGAAGGAGGGGCAGCTGAGGTTGGGATGTATTATATGAGAAAAGAATAAATAAAAATTAAAAAAAAAAGAGGAAGTGTGACCGTCAGTCTCTCTGGCCTCTCGGCAGGCCACGTGCCCTGTTTGGAAAGTGTTTGCCATGAGTCCCTCACCATGGCCAAGCAGAAACCAGCACCATGCTCCACTCCACTGTGAGCAAACCAAACCTTTTTTCTTTACATACTACCCACTACATCTAGTTCATTAAAGATAGAAAAACGGATAAAGGACTAACGCAGCATCAAGCAGTAAAAACTTGAAGTGTTTGTGCTGCAGGGTTACTCTGTACAACCACTGTCCAAAGGAAGACCAAAGACACCAGCTCCTCCAGTGAGCCTGCACCAATGTCTTGTGAATTGTCACATTTTCCCTTCTCCATCTGCACCATGGTGGCCCCTGACCCTATGGGCTGACATGGAGGAGGTTCAGTGAGCAGATTTAAGCAAGGAAGCCCAAGGATACTTTGTACAAATTACTTTGTGCACAGTTCTGCAAGATAGCTGATTTTCTTTCTTTTGTACTTTCACTACATTGTGTTTGAAAAAATAAATGATCATCCCAATTTATCAAATAGCATAAGGTTTCATATAGATTAAAAATATTGAAATAAGATGAAAAATTTAAGAGCCAGTTTTATTATTTAAAAGTGCAGCCGAGGGGCTGGAGACATGGCTCTGTGGTTAAGAGCACTGTCTGCTCTTCCAGAGGTCCAGAGTTCAATTCCCAGCAATTACATGGTGGTTCACAACCATCCATATTGAAATCTGATGCCCTCTTCTGGCATGTAGGGGTATATGCAGATAGAGCTCTCATATATGTAAAATAAATAAATCTTTTTAAAAAACAAAAAAAGTGTACCAAAATGTGGCCTCCTTGAAAGAACACAACACTCATTTTGAACATGGAAAGTTATAAGTACTTACTGTTAGCTTGGCAGGGACTGAGGAGTCCCTACACATAGTGTCAAAGGACTGTCGTCATGAAAATGCTTTATTTCACAGAAAATCTGTATTTCAGATTTTCCGAGAAAGACTTGATTCCAATGGTACCACAAGCACCAGCGCACTGAGCAGGGCCCTTTGGTTTCTGTATCTATCTAATAATACTTCTTCAAGGCAGCTTCTTGCACAACTGCTACATCAGGTAAGCCAGCGGTGAGGAGATGTGATCTTCGCTTTTCAGGGTTTCTTATTCCATGGTCAGTATAGTAAACTGCAGCTTTCACCTGCTTCGCTACTTACACACAACATGGCTGTAGAGATGAGAGTGTGTGACAACGGTGTTCCTCAGAAGAATGCTCAGAACTAGCGTTTGAGGGATAAAATTAACTGTCCAAGGGACTGGACACCTAAGTCTTCTTGCCACAGCCGCCTCTTATGGTGGTTCTCTAGTCACTGTGTTACATTTCCTTCCCAGTTGCCAGCCAACATACCTCTTACTACAAGGGAGGGGGAAATTCATTAATCCATGGTCCATGTCCAAATACTTCTGGTAAAAGACTTGCCAGAACCAGAGTGAGGACCGAAGATTATAAAACAGTTTCTAGTACCTATTCTGAAAGTCCTTACCCTATTAAGGCTTAAAATGATGGATTTTAAATTAAAATCACATGAAATATGTTAACATGAGTAAATGTAAAAGGACACACATCTTTAGTTCAACAATTTTATACCTACATATTTATCCTGAAGATACAGCATCACATATGCAAAATGCATGTACAAGGATATTCTACATAATAATGAAAGGTGATGTTTGGAATAAATGCTCATGTACTAAGTAAACACGTATGTAATGATGGAATGCATGTGCACTAATGAAGACTTAGCCAGGCTGCTGCATCGATGAGATCTACAGACACTGACTAAGAAAGACGCCCAGGGCTCGTAAGTGGAGAGCACTCAGGGTCAGAGACGGCACCTTTGCTGCCCCCACACTTGCCTCTCGCCTTCCTCAGGTAATGTGCAGAATCTCTCTACGGGAACATGAAGAACTGGAAGGCAGCAGCCTGTGGAAAAGGAACGGGGGCAGGGGAATGACTCCCTTGTTGTCCTTCTAGTTCAGCACCAAGTGCAGGTTTATCTATTCCAGGAACTTTTTAAAATCCACACCAAAAAGTTAAAAAGAAGTGAAGGTGGGCATGGTAGCACACGCCTTTCATTGGGAGGCAGAGGCAAGCTGATCTCTGAGTTCGAGGCCAGCCTGGTCTATGAAGTAAGTTTCAGGACAGCCAGGACTACACAGAGAAATCCTGTCTCAAAAACAAACAAACATCACACACAAAGGATGTGAGATTATCAGGACTTGTCCTCTACCAGGGACTGCTGAGCCAGCATCCAGTCACTTCTCACTGGCAGCCTGGTTCCTCTGTGGGGCATGCTTAATAGTCAATATCTGGTTCCACTGAGAATTCAGTGGAATGAATTCTCAGGACAGAGAAAACCAGGACAGAGCCTGGAAAGTGACTTGACAGCAAGTAGTTTGGAAAGAGAACTCAAGGATTATAAAGACGGCCTGTTACTTTGGTTTTTTGTTTGTTTAGGTTTTTTCTTTTTCTTTTCTTGGTGTTTTGTTTTTGTTTTCTGAGATAAAGTTTCTCTATGTAGCCCTGGCTATCCTGGAACACTCTGTGGACCAGGTTGGCCTTGAACTCACAGAGTCTGCCTGCCTCTGCCTGACCTGTTTCTTTGTTTTTTTATTTCTAATATCTCCTAGGCTGGAGTCAAAAGTCAATCCAAACAAAGAGCTACAAAGCAGATGCAGACAGGAACAATTCCATGCACAGATCCCCACTTCTGGTGCAAGCAGCAGGACTCGGTGCCCCATTCACAAGGCAGTAGAAGAAGGAAGTCGCCTGTGCACTTCCTCCTACCTTGCCCTGTGGCAACCACAACAGAGACAGGTGAGACAAAGTAACCCCTACTCGTGCCTGTACAAGCAACTCTAATTAAACTCAATGGGTCACGTAAAAACAACAAGAGACATCAAAATAAGGAGACTTGTTGAGGAGAAGGATTCACACAGGGGTATGAGGGAGATGAGAGAGGTGGGGGGGGATTAAAATGACCCAAATACTTTATATACAAGTATGAAATGGTCAAAGAATAAAAGATAATTTTAAAAACCTTTTTAGAAGGCTAAGGGGCCAGTGAGAAGGTTTGGTGGATAAAGGTGCTTGCTGCCAAGCCTGCTGACCTGAGATTCCTGTAGCACAGAAGGTAGAAGGAGGGACCAACTCCTCCTGCAAGTTGTCCTCTGATCAGCACATAAGCCTCAGCCCTCACACCAACACACACACACACACACACACACACACACACACACACACACGGATAAATGTGATAAAATTAAAACTACACACATATGTATACTAACAAAACAGAGGCAATGGGAGAGTGCATGAACTTGAAGACAGACAGCAGAAGTTTTTCCAGTTGAACAACATGGGGAACAGTTTTTAAAATGAACAGAGGCAAGCATGGGGAGACATGCCTGCAATTCCAGCTCGTGGGAGAGAGGCACCACAATCAGAGAGCAGCCTCATCTACAAATCCAGTTCCAGGCCAGGCAGGACTACATAGAGAGATTCAAGAAACAAACAAGAAAGAACAGTGGGCTCGGGGACAGGCCGAACAAGGCATGCCTGACACACACAAAGCCCCAGGCTCAATCTCTAACATAAACGTTCCTCAAGAACTTGACCCCGTCCCATCAGGGCACAATACCTAAAACCCTGACACTGATAGTCTTAGTTGGGGTACCGCACATATGAAGGGCTCTCACCATATTGAAAAGAGAGACACAGAAATAGACAGATAAACAAGCTGAAATACAAAGAATAAAAGGACATGCTATGGGGCTGGAGAGATGGCTCAGTGGTTAAGAGCACTCACTGGCTGTTCTTCCAGAAGACCCAGGTTCAATTCCCAGCACCCACACGGCAGCTCACAACTGTCTGTAACTCCAGTTACAGAGGATCCTACAATCTTTACACAGACATACAGGCAGTCAAAATATCAATGTACATAAAAAAATAAATAAATTATTTTTAAAAAAGGATATGCTATATGCTGTCTATGAGGAAACCCACATTGAACACAATGACATGCAGGCTAAAGTTAAAAGGATGATTATTGTATGATTGGACCCTAGAATAGAAAAAGAACATTTGTCTATAACTTAGTAATATATCACATCAATGTAAATATCTTGGTTTTCATAAATGTATCATGGTTATATAAGTGATAGTGTTAAGCAAAGCCAAGTAAAGAGGATTCAGGAACCCTCTGTACTATTTTTGAAACTTCTTTATGAGTCTGAAATTGCTTCAAAATAAAAAGATTTTTTTTAAGTAAAAAGAAGATACAATAAATATCATGAAACTATGAATCATCAGAAATCTGGAATGGCTATATTAATAGTACAAGATAGTATAGACTTTAAAGCAAGGAAAATTACTAGAGATAGAAAGAGACATTAAAATAATAACAAATGATCAATTCATAAAAAGACAAGAAAATCTGAAATATATGTATATATCAGAAGAGCCTTAAAAGATACAAACCCAAAGCTGCTAAAATTGAGGAAAGGAGTGTACAAACACCATGATTACACTTAAAGACTTCAATTTTCCTTTCTCAGCAATTATTAAAATTAGACAGAAAAAAACAGACAGAAAATAACCAAGGATACAAAGAAACTGAAAAATACCATCAACCAATTGGGTAGAATATCCACAGAAGATTCCCTCTAACAACAGAATATATATTCATTTCAAGTACATATGGAACATTCAACAAAATAGACTTTATTTTGGGTCAAAAGACAGAACTTATTTTAAAGCACTGAACTCATATAAAATGTATGATGGAATAAAATTAGACAGCAAAGAAGACCAAAAAATATTCCAAATTCCAAACCACACACCTAAATTCAAGGTCACAGAGGAAGTTGCAGGAAAAATAAAATTCAATGTATCAAAATTCAGCCACAGTAGTACTTAGAAAAAAATTCATATTATTAAAAGCCTATATTACTGTGGCAGGAAGATTGTGAATTCAAGGCCAGCCTGAGATACACAGCAAGACATTGCCTCAAAAACCAAAAGGAAGGAAAGGAGGACAGGGAGAAGAAAGAAAAGAGGGAGGAAGAGGAGAGGAAGGAAAAGAGGAGGGAAGAGGAGAAGAATAAAGAAGAGAGAGGAAGAGGAGGAGAGGGAGGAGAAAGGGGAGGAGGAAGAAGGAAAGGGAGGAAGAAGAGAGGAGGAGGAAGAAAGGAAGAAAGAGGAAAAGGAAGGGAGGAATGGGTAGACTCAAATCAACAAAGTAAGTTTCCAGTTGAGAAAGAACAAATTTACTCAAAATTACATTTTGGAAACATGAGAAATGAAGAAGAGACATCACTACAGACCAGACCCCATACCCAACAAAAACAAACAAATGTGCACACTGGAACGTGACTACTTAGATTAAGTGAACCAATTCCTTGAGAGCCAAGCAACAAAATACCCACTCCAAAGACATAAGCATCCTAAGTTGTTACTTAAATTCAATTTGTAGTTTAAAATCTTTGTAAAAGAAAACCTGAAGGAAGTTCAGATAGTAATTGGTGATTTAAATGAGGATGGCCCATACAGGCTCATATATGTGAGTGCTTAGTCACCAGGAATGGCAGTATTTGAAAGGATTGGAAGGATTAGGAAATGTGGCCTTGTTGAAGGATTTGTTTGAGATTTCAAAAGCTCATGCCAAGCCGGAGTCTCTCGGGCTACAGATCAGGATGCAGCATCAGCCAGTGCTCCAGCACCTGCCTGCATGCTTCAAACCATGAGGATAATGGACTAACCCTCTGAAACTTCGAGTAAGCACTCAGTTAGATGCTCTCTTTCATAAGCATTGCCATGGTCATGGTGTCTCTTCACAGCAATAGAACAGTGACTAAGACAGATGGTTTCATTGGAAAAGTCTACCAATTAAGTTTTTCTTTTCTAATGTATTTATATGTGTGAGGTGGGCAAATTAACACATGTGTGTGTGCAGGTACATGTGCCTGAGGTGGGACAGCAATCAACATTAACCGTTTTCCTCTACCACAATCTACCCAGTGTTTTGTATTTTTAATTTTTTAACATTCATAAATGTGAATATGTGTATGGTATACCCATACATCTGTGCACAGATGTGTGCAATGGAGACCAGAAGAGGAAAACAGGAGTCCTGCTTTATCACTTCCTGCCTTGTTCCCTTAAGATAGTGCCTCTCGCTGAATCTGGAGCTAGGCTATTATCTAGTAAACTGCAGCAATCCTCCTGGCTCACCCTTCCCAGGGCGGGGGCTACAGGTGTGCATAGCCTAGTCCAGATGTCACATGGGTGCTGGGGATTTGAACTCAGGTGCTCACAAAGCAAGCACTGATACCTGCTGAGCCACCTCTGCAGCTCTTCCACTGCATTTCTCAAGACAGAGTATGACTGAAACTAGAACTTGCTATTCAGCTAAACTGACCAGGTAACAAGACCACCTCTCTCTGCCACAGCCCCAGTATTGGATGCACAGCTGCACAGCTCCATACCTTGCCTCTACATGAGTACTGGGGACCAGGGCTCAGGGCCGCATGTTTATTCAGCATGCACTGTACCCACTGAGCCATTATCCTAGCCCTCTTTACCCAATAGTTAATGAAGGATTTGATGAAATGTTTCACATGGCTACTTTATCAACATCAAAACTTGGCAAAGATAATCCAAGGGAAAAAAGTAAAAATAAAAATTACAGACTGATTTTCTCAAGTCGATGCAAAACTCAACAAAATTTTTTTGTTATTGTTTTTTAAGACAGGGTCTCTGGTTGTCCTGGAACTCATTACATAGACCAGGTTGACCACGAACTCACAGAGATCCATCTGCCTCTGCCTCCTGAGTGGTGGGATGAAAGGCATGAGGCACCACAAAGTGCTCAACAAAATATTAACAAATCAAAGCAACAACATGAAGGACTAACACACTGCAAACAAGTGTCATCCACTGCTGGAGACCAGTCCTCTGCAGTGCTCAGATGCTGATCTCAGCGCTCTGAGATCTGGTTATTGCTCCATTGAGGCATTCTCTGATTGGATAATAAAAGTTGCTGATGGCCAATTAACTAGCCACAGAGAGAATAAGGAAGGTGGTACTATTGGAAGGAAGAAAGGAACTCTGGGAAGAGAGAGAAGAAGCTCTATTTCGCCAGGAGACATGGTAGGAGACAGATGTGCTTGTGGGCTTGGAAGAAACAGCAAGCCACAAGGTTGGCTGGGACTAGGCAGTCAGGTTAACTTAGATGGGCTAGTTGAGAGTCTGTCTAGCTAAGGCCAGGGCATCGAAACAGTAAAAGGTCTGTCTCGGTGTATTTATTTTATGGGTATAAGGGCCGCCCCGGGACTCAGCTCTCCTCACCTGGAGACAAAAGCTTCAAGCCTAAAACAGCAATTCATCCCAAGAAAACAAAGACTTCAATATTTGAAAAATAACGCAAATCATGTATTAGCAAAGTAAAGAAATAGTCATATTAATACACAAAGGGAAAAAAGAACACTTGGCAGAACTGAATATCCACTTTTGACAAATTATCAAGAGATAGAACTTAAACTGGTAAAAGCACCTATGGGAGCTAACTCAGGAAGAAGGTCACATTTGACATCTCACAAGAAGTCTGTAATGAAAGAGGAGAAGGAAAGACATGTAAATCCAAATGGAAGAAATTAAACTATCACTTTTCATAGACTATCCCATTATCTACGGAAAGTCCTAAGAAGCTCATACGACAGCTTCTAGAATCAACATGTGAGTTTATAAGTTGTAAGTCACATGTTCTGATTATTAAAATCCATTATGTTTCTATATTCAAGAAGTGAATTAAAAACTGAAACCTAAAATAAAAAATTACATTGGCTAAAAAATAAATCTAAGAATGTGCAGAATCTATACGCTTAAACTATAAAATCGGGACCAGTGAGACAGCTGAACAGGTAACGAACGGCACTTGCAGACAAGCCCAGAGACCCAAGTTCAATCCCTGAGCCCCATATTACAGAGGGAGAAAACTAATTCCCACACATCATCCTCTGACTTCCATAGTGCACCATAGCGCGTGTGTGTGCACACACACAAATAAAACATAATAAGAAAAAAATTAACTTACAAAATGCTAATGAAAGATGTTAAACAGTACCCAAATAAGTGAGGAAATGTTTGGTAGTCATTGATGAGAAGCCTAGATACAGTTAGTAAATTCCTACACTATCTATAGATTTAATACAGTTCAATCAAAGTTCCAGTAGGAGTTTTTGTACATAGGTGCAAGCTAATTCTGCCTGATTTCCAGGATAATTTTAATAAAAGAACAAAGTTGGAAAATTCATATGAAGCTCCCACTGTAAAGTTGCAGACACCACAAGTGGCTGGCACATGTAAAGGACATTCAAAGCAGTGGACAGAACAGAGTCCAGAAAACCCAGAGACAGAGCCAACTGACTTTGAAAAGGTGCAGAACCAACTCACTAGAGAAAGGGTAGGCTCTCCCACAAGGTGAGGAACTAGGAGAACAACACCACACACAAAACCTACCCTCTATAGAAAGAACTCCAGTTGAATCATAGGTCTAGGTATAACACAATAAAACTTTTTAAAACAATGAAGGCCATCCTGGGTTAGACAAAAAGGGCTTATATATATCATTAAAAGCACAAGCCATAAAAAAGAAGGGGGTTGCCGGGCGGTGGTGGCGCACGCCTTTAATCCCAGCACTTGGGAGGCAGAGGCAGGCGGATCTTTGCGAGTTCGAGACCAGCCTGGTCTACAAAGCGAGTCCAGGACAGCCAGAGCTGTTAAACAGAGAAACCCTGTCTCAAAAAACCAAAAAAAAAAAAAAAAAAAAGAAGGGGGAAATTATATTTAATCAAAAATTTAAACTTTGTCATTACAAATGAGAAGAAAAAGAAACACTGATACTGGGAGAAAATATATCCAAGTGATTAATCTGAGGAAAGACATATCTAGAATATATATTTTTAAAAACACACAAAAGCTAAACTCACAACAGGAAATCCAACATATTTTTTAATGGGCAAAATACCAGAACAGTTACTTTACCACAAATATACGACAGCAAACAAGCATATAATAAGACATTAATACCATCGGCCACTAGAGAAGCGCAAATGAAACCACAATGAAATACCACTGACTCCTTACGTATTAACACTGAGGGAGAAAACCAAAGCAGCCCTAACAATGTGACCGGTACAGACACATGGCACTTGAGCTCCCTTGCATTCCTGGAGAGGACGCACAAAGATACAACATCACTGGAAATGAGTCTGCTAGCTTTATCCTTAACTCCCAGTGCCTTAAGGTACTTGCTATGCAAGCCTGAGTTCATCTTGCAGTTCAGGCTGCAGCACCCACATAGAAAGCTGGGCGCAGCAGTGTGCTCCTGCAATGCCAGCACAGACAGGAAGGACAGGAGGGGCTCGCTGAACCCGAGCCTAGCCAATAAGTGAGCTCCAGGTTCAGTGAGGGACCCTGTCTCACTGTTTCCTGTCTCAGAAAAATAAGGTGGAGACTGAGAGATGACTCTTGGTGCTGACCTCTGGCCTTCACACATGCACACACTGGTGCACACACACGTACACGAGACACACCCCAAAAGACAAACGTATACACTTGCCAGGGATCCCACTCTTTTTTGTTGTTTTTCAAGACAGGGTTTCTCTGTTTAGCCCTGGCTGTCTTGGACTCGCTTTGTAGACCAGGTTGGCCTCAGACTCACAGAGATCCTCCTGCTTCTACCTCCCGAGTGCTGGACTAAAAGTGTGCACCACCACCACCAGCCTTAGCAGCCCCACTCTTAAGGACAGACAACCTCTGGGAAATAAAATGTAGGCTTACCCGAAGACATGTACAGGAGCCATTATTCACAATAGCCAGGAACATCCCACATTCCCAATGTCCTTCCACAGATGAATAAGCAAATTGTTAATTCAATGTGAGACACAATGGAACAAACAATTCAATTATATACAGTAAGATACCACTCACCAATAATAAAGAACTGATTGGTACAACATAAATCATCAAGATATTACGCTGAACAAAGGAGGCCAGGCTCACGAGCTAGATGCTAGGGTACTGTTCTATTCATACGGCATTTAGGAAAGGTAGAGTCAAAGGAGCGGAGAATCAATCAGGGCTCACCAAAAGTTACAGATTGGTGGTCTGCAAACAGACCACCAGGGGAATTCAAGGGGCAGTAGAGGGCTTCTGTCAAAGGAGTGGAGAATCAATCAGGGCTCACCAAGAGTTACAGATTGGTGGTCTGCAAACAGACCACCAGAGGGATTCAAGGGGCAGTAGAGGGCTTCTGTCAAAGGAGTGGAGAATCAATTAGGGCTCACCAAGAGTTACAGATTGGTGGTCTGCAAACAGACCACCAGAGGGATTCAAGGGGCAGTAGAGGGCTTCTTTGCCTTGGCAATAGTTGTACATGAATCTATATGTTCATAAACTCAGAAACAATTTCTCTTTCTATTTTGCTGGTTACAAGTTTAAAAACAATAAAAAGAGAACCAAAGCTGTTTGAAATGCTAAAGTGAAAAATATATACTCACTGTCTCTAAACCAGATTCAGAAGTTCTCCAAACACTAGCCACACTGAATCTACTTCCTGGACACAGAACCCTAGCGGGAAGGGGCCACAGACTGACTGTATGAGTTCCTTGTCGTCCTGGACACACTGTTGGCCTGAACACAGAACTATAGTGCAGGGTTCTAATCCCTAATTTTGGTCATAAAAACATATCTTCTTGCCCAAAATTTGGACTACCATTTATGTCTTGGATTCTACAGATCCACCACTAGTTGGTCATAATTATACACCCTCAAAGTCAACCGTCACAAGTAAGAGTTCCCACCATGTTCTATGATACTGGAAGAAAGGGATCAGGAAAGGCCCTGCAACTCCTGTAGAGGATCCCCCCCCCCCCCCCCCATCAGGATTTCTTTTGTGTATCTCTGGCTGTCCTGGACTCACTCTGTAGACCATGCTGGCCTTGAACTCACAGAGATCCGCCTGCCTCTTCCTCCCAAGTGCTAGGATTAAAGGCCTGTGCCACCACGCCCAGCAACAGGAATTTTAATCCAGCAACATGGCTACTCTGGCTGGAATATAGACATGCCCTTAGCACACACCTTTAATCTCAAACACTGAAGGTAAAGTTAGTTGGTAGAGGTGGGAGTTCATTCATGAGCTCTGTGCAGGTCAGCAGAGGCAATCGAAGCCAGAGGATGAGGAGCCAGAAGATTTGAACAGATTACTGGAGTTAGTTTGAGGCCAAGCAGAGCAATTCAGTCAGAAGCCCAGAGAAGCCAGATTGAATCAGTCAGCTCAGAGAGGAGTTTGAGCCAGAACAGCTAAGTTGAACCAGTCAGTTAGAGTTCAGAAAGAACTAGAAGGGGGGAGCTTATTCAGAAGCAAGCCTCAGAGTCTAAAACATTCTAGGCCTAGATTAGATTGTATGGAGGCTAGAAGCCTGCAGGACTTGGCCTAAGTTAGCAGAAGGAGACAGTAAGCCTCAGAGATGACAATTACCTCTGAAGAATAAAAGACAACTTTAACAAACTCCACGCTCCTCCACGGAGGCAGCACTACAGGGGCCACTGGCTCTGGAGTCCTGCTGGAGAGTAACACAGACACTTTCCTGCCTCCTGAGTTTTACTTTGTTTGGTTGTGTTCATGAGATTTTTATAAACAACCAAGGGATAGATGGACCAATTGCTCTTACAAAGCCCCTCACAGTTCTCCAAGCACCACTCTGGCTTTTTCCAGTCTACACCTTACCACCAGACACCAGGGAGCAGCCTGACAACGAATGGGAGATAAACCGGTGCACACACAAGCCCTACAGGGTTTGGGCAAACCATCTTCTCTGGGCACTTATGTGAGAAGTTTCCTGGTGAGGTAAGTGAAAAAAGCTACCCCTGCCCAGTCATTATAAGCAACACTTAGTTTTACACTACCTCTTCTCCCTTTTCTAGCGACAGGAAAGAAGCGAGATTACAAGCGAAAGGTTGAGAAGACACCTGTGGCTCACCATTGGTTCCTTGCATTAGAACATACAGATTAACATAGCAGGCTGCACCCCTCCCTGCAGGAACAAGTGGACCTGCCTCACCCAGGCGAGCTCCAGAGAGGCTGACAGGGTGCTGCTGTTCAAATGCCTTAGCCTGTGCTCCCCACCTAAGAGGTGGGTGCACATACACAATGTGAGCCCAGAGACGCTCCTGATGGGATTGCTGTGAGGACGCTGGACATCCTGCACAGAGTGCTACATTTCTTTATATCACGGCTTGTTCTCCTGGCTCCTCAGTAAGCCACAGAGGTCATTGCCAACTGTCTGAGCACAAATAGATGTAAAGGAATTTGCAAGAGCTCAAATTATTCAAGCAAATCTAGTGGCTAAAAAAGAAATTTTAACAAATGAAATTACTTTTTTTTAATTGAAGGAAATTTCTGTAAGGAGATAGATTAATATAAATTAGATTTAGTAAATATCTAGGGGTTTCTGATACAGTCTCTTAATCCAAGGCATGAAGATCAACTTGGCTGTGGGCAATTAGCTTATCAGCTTATGGACTAAAAACAAGGATGAAGTCAGGTGAACCTAGGGGAGTCTCTATGGACTAAAAACAAGGAAGAAGCCAGGTGAAACAAGGAAAGACTTTATAGACTAAAAACAAGGCTTATGGCCGGGCATTGTTTTCAGCTGCTAAGTGGGCAAAGCCCAGAGGCTGAAGCAGGTGGAACAAGGAGAGATCCTATTTAAGGACAAGTGGATGGAGCCAAGGGGCTGCATGCTAGAGAGCTCCCATGCTAGAGAGCCCTGATGCCAGCGAGTCCTCACGCTAGAAAGGACAAGGAGTAGTTTGTATCCTCTGATGGAGAAAGTGCTGGTGGAATGACGGCCAGATCTCCCTGAGGCAGAAAGAAGCTGGTGAGCAGATAAAGCCTCAGCAAGACAGCAAAAGGCCAAGGACTAAACCCTGTGGCTCAGCTTTTGCCTAGAGGGGTTTGACCTGTCCAAACAGTGGCCTGAATGGAACTGTGGCCAGCTTTAAAGACTGAGGCAGAGTGGCAGAGTTGCTGATAAAAAGGAAATAAGTTGGCCTACAGATGGCTGGGGTCTTCCAGAGAGAAGAAAGCCTCAAGCCTTATTTAAGGTGAAACCGCCACAGCCAACTTACCCTGGCAGATCTACATCTGAGATATTCCAGAAAAAGGACTGCTAAGTGCATTAAAGGGTCTACCCCAGAGACTGTGTTCCTGACGACTGAGGACCTGCCCCAGAGACTGTATCCTTCTAAAAGATTATGAAAATAGTTGTAATAGTTATCAATAGGTTTAGTGGTTAGGTCATAGGGGTTGTAGGAATTTGTAGGATTAGTAGTTAAGAAATTGTTGGTATTTGTTATAAATGAATATAGTTACTAATAAATAAGTGTTGAATAATTTTAAAAAAGTTCAGTTTCAAATTTCTGATGTTCTTTTCTCTAAATGTGTTTTGTTATTTTGGTATACAGATTCTGATATTCAAAAATCTCTTTGCTTACTTGAATATCTTTGCTAACTAGAAGAGTTAGAACTTTGCTAACTAGTAGAACAAGGCCAAATTCCCAAGTGTGGTTGTGCTACAAACTGCACTGGAGCCCTTTGCTGAGACAGTGGTCTCTGCCATAATACACAGAGGACTCATCCAAGTCAGGCTCAGGACTCAGCCCTTGAATCAGAAGTAACAGCATGAGTAAGAGCTCCCCTCCTGCTCTGCTCTTACTGGCTAGAACCTTTTAGTGGCTACCTTTAGAGCCTTCATTCACTTCTATCTGGAACAGAAGGAAACAATAAAAAAGAAAAGAATCCACTGTTTCAGCAAAGACAAAACCTTCCATCAGTCGAAAAGGTGCGCGACTCTGATTCTTATCCTCCAAAGTAAAGGTTAGTTGAGAATATCAAGAACAAAAGGGGGGGGGCTAAAAGTATTTGAACAGAAGAGGGGGCAGAAAAACTATAGGAGTCAGAGGACCAGGATGTCTGCTGCAAGAGTGTGTTTTGTATATAGGACTGGGAAGCTGAAATCTCAACAATACAGTTGCTGGACCAATGACAACACCAGTGGATGTACCTGTGGAAGGAGGAAATCTCCCATGGCCCCACTCCTCGATGAAGAGCTACAGGCAATTAATGACTGTTGGGAGAATGACCATCAATGATAAGCCCCCTAACTGGTCATCCAACACAAATTGGTCAGCCCAAAATGGGACAACACTAAAATGGACTCAAGGGCATGTATGTGTAGCAATAAAAAAGAAGAGAGGAGAATATATAAATGGAGAGCTGGTAAGATGGCTCAGTGATAAAGGCATTTGTTGCTAAGTCTGATGACAAGATACCACATGGTGAAAGGAGAGAACCATGTCAAGATGTCCTCGAACTGCCACAAGTGCACCCTGAGATGTGCACCCCCACACATACATATATACACATATTAAATAAAGTGCAATTTAAATTTTTTTGGGGGGGTCAAGACAGGGTTTCTCTGTGTAGCTCTGACTGTCCTGGACTCACTCTGTAGACCAGGCTCGCCTCGAACTCAGAGATCCGCCTGCCTCTGCCTCCCGAGTGCTGGGATTAAAGGTGTGAGCCACCACGCCCAGCTGTTCTATTTACTTTCTTTCCTGTCCATCCTGATCACAAGTCCAAGCCTTCACCAACACACCATGAGGCCAAATCAAACTGCCAACTCCTTGGCTGTCCACGCCCTGCTCTATGCCGAACTATGAAACACTGCTATGTGACTCTCCTGAACTGTGATGTTAGGGCTTTGGTCATGGGTCAGTTAGAACTCTCTAAATCATCTCCGCTTTCCACTGACATGAACACAGCTGAAAAGACTTTAACATTGTCTAACTCGCTACTATTCTTGCAGGCTTATCTGCAACTGGGGAATTCTACCCAGTCCACCTAGACTGCCTACAACTCCCCCAAATACTCTACATTCTTGCCTTCTCGCTTTGATTCACAACATAAAGCCAAGCTTAGAGCCTACATCTTCCAACAACCTGCTTCTGATCAAACCAGTTTGGAGATTTTCTGAAAAATCAGCTTTCTACCAGGCAGGGTGGCCCTCGTGAGGCAGGCAGTGCAGCCGTGAGCTTGAGGTGAGCCTGGACTATGTAATGAGTTGTAGGTCACTGTGCTTCATAGTGAAACTGTATCTCAGGGGAAATCAACTAAGTAACTGATTGTCAACTATAACACTCAGCTGGCAATTAAACTCTTTTCAGTCACTGAATCATGAACCATTATCAAAACCTATTCTTATTTAGTATTTTACATTTGCTACGTATTTAACCAGATAAGTTTCTAGAATATAGAACTATATAAAAAGATAATTTTATATAGCTCTCAGCATCTGCTGCAATCCTCTCCCTTAGGTGTACTTAATAAATATTTGTGTACCTCTGTGGTCAGGAGAGATGACACAGTTCCCCATACAAAGCAAGGGACTGTGACTTTTCAAGACCATGGTTTCTTCTACATTCATTTTTATTTTAAGAAGTCTCTGATGGAAACCCTAAAAAGCAATCCAAGTGGTAAAAAGGATGTTTTCACCCAAACTATCTTTTACATTAAATAACCCAAATTAGAATAAAAATTTTATCAATAAAAGGAAAATATAGAGGAATTATGTACATGGTCAAGCAAAGGAAGGATTAGCCTAAGATAGTCTAGAATGAGCAATCAAACTGCCAAGTTATTTAAAGTCTTTCTAATTGAGCTGGGGAGAGGCTCAGCCATTAAACGCACTGGCTGCTCTTCCAGAGGACCCAGGTTCAATTCCCAGTATCCACATGGATGCTCCCAAAGATCTGCAGTTCCAGTAACAGGGGATCCAGAGCCTCCTTCTGGCCTCTGCAGGCACCAGACAAGCACATAGGGCAGACACACAAGCAGACAAATCTACTATACACATGAAATAAATAAATAAATATTTTTAAAATGAAACCTTTCTAAAAGATGAGGGGAATGGTTTCGGGGGCAGGAGAAGCTACTGTGTGTATGTGCCCAAGAAGTAGCACTCAGGGCTGTGCTTACGGAATGCATGCTGAATGGCCAGGAGGCAGTAAAGACAACTCAACCCTCTGCCTCTGGCAAGTATTCAAGAAAGTAAATACAAAAGTAGAATGGAAGAGAGAGCACCAAGAATGCTTTTGTGGGAAGGTTCTTATAAAAATGATTGACAGTGAGGGGTTAAGAATGTTAACCCTTTCCCCATAAATCAAGAAAATGTTCTCCAGTTTGCCCAACACAGAGGTCAGGTAAAGAAAACAGTGCGCAGTGAAGTTCTAGTGAAGATGAATAAAACTGAAAATAAACAAGTGAGGTCCCATCTTGCTATGGCTCTGTGCTCTGTGAAAGACAGCAGGGCCGCTGTAGTCCAGAAAGGAGCCCAGACACGGACCCCAGGAGTCTTCAGGAGTGTACATACCTTCTCTTACAGTGTGAGCAGGTCTCATTTTCACTCCCTGACTCCCTTGTCTTCTGTACTTTCCCTAGCCTTTGATAATTCCTCACTCTCCCAACACCACCCACCAGCACAATGCCAATCTTTAAAGCTCACTCATTATACCAAGGCATTTTCCCTATAAACAAGGGGCTGTGTCTCTTTACACAAAGTTCTAGGAAATCCAGTTGAGAATTCCATAGCAAATGAGGTTTCTAGGCATTCATTCTGACCTCCGAGGAAGTTGGTCAGACTTATTTACAACCTGCTTAATATTCCTCCCCAGTTTAATAATAATGTATCAATTTGTTTTCATTTACACTCATCTTATTCAGCTTGTGGCTAAGACAAAAAGGCAGTAGTAAATGTGGCACCGAAGCCCACTGCCTTATCCTTAATTAAAGAACTGAAAGAAGGAACTAACTATACAGAAAAAAAAAAGTCAACAACCTTTTTCACTCTGAGCCACTGCTTGGCAAAAAGAAAACTGCTACTTCATGATGGTACGCAATGGGCCCTAAGCTTTTGGAGGCTCGGCATTTAACTGCACAGGAAAAGCAGAGAGGAATAATGCATGAAAATGCACCGCCTTTTCACTGGTGAAGTAGTCTTGATTTCTTTCATTATCAAACATTGTCTAAACGTTAAAAGTGACCCCACTGATGTCCCTGACTCCCCAGGTTCACTCTGGTGGAAATGCTAACAAACACCTAAGTGTGCAGTTCACAACTTTCCTAATGTCTGTATTGCCTGGGACTCCAGAGCCTTTAACAGCATGCAGGTCACATTAACCAAGAACACAGGGAAGGAGTCGGTTATAACCAGACTTCTGGGAGATTCCGTGCTCTCCATTTCTAGACCCTGCCAACCCCAGTGGCGCAGGAAGCCTCTCCTTACCATCATACAGCTATAGAAATGCTCCAAACCTCTCCAGCTAACATTTCAGTCACACATGTGCACTCGTTACACACACACACACACACCCCACCCCAAATCAACTCCCAGAGCTTCAGTCCCAGACTAAGCATCCCTCTTTGAGCCTCGGGCTCCCGGTTCTCCTCGCTGTGGCACACCTCTACGTCTGAGAACAGTCTTGAGGCTTTCACCCTGCTCTTCTCACCTGAAGTCTTCTGAGAATCTACCCATCTCTAGATCTCACCCTACCAGCACCCTTTCCCAGTATGCTCTGTCCTCCAAGTCCTGCACCAACTTCAACCTTCCATGAGAAAAGATGCTCCAGGTGTCAACAGCCAAACTTTCTACTGTCCTCATTAGCATAGGGTGGCAGTGAGACAGAACTTAAGGGTCACCACATAAGGGTATGTATGTGCAAGACACAATGAAAGATACAAAAACACAGAGGTGTGATGATCCTGTAAACCCATCGTCCTGACTTTCAGTGGGGCAGAGGGTTAGGACAGATACAGAAGGAAATGCATGCAACTTCAACCACTTCCTGACATGTCTTCAAGTCATTTTCCCTCATTCTCTCTCTTCCAAAATGCTTCTTCAGAGGTACTTTTGCCTTCCTTCTGCCTATCTCAGAATCTTTCACTATGCCCACTCACTGAGATATGTTTAGCTACCTAGGATAATGATAATTTCTTAAAATAAACCAAAACTGTTCATTTTACTTGGCTATATGAACATCAGAATGTAATACCATTTAATGAAAAAAATCGTTTGGTGTGAATCAACCAACCTCCATGGTAGCCTCGACGTGCCTGTCAAGCCGTCCTAGGGCCTGGACAGCTCCGTCTCTCGGACACGCAGTCTCCTAAGCTGCAATGCAGAGGAAGGCCTGCCTCACCTGGCTCTGACGGTCACCCTATGAGGACAGTCTGAACTTCAGTAAGCACAGTGGTTATGATCAACGGGCGGGTGGTCACTTGTGAGGCCTAATATGCGACCCATGCAGACACAGCTGCTCCACATTCACATAAGAAGAAAACTAAAATAAAGACAGAAGCCATTCCAAACTCTACCACACTAAGAAGACCCAGCTCAAGAGAGAATAATGGTGGACCTCAACCTCTGGGCCCACTCCACCTTTAGATCTGTAGATGAAACAGTCCAGTTGCCCTCCAGCCTGTAAGTGCTAAGGCACCCCTTTGTAGTGGGGGTGCCATCATAGGGTTAGTTCAGGAGGGAACAAGAGTTATTTTGGCAAATGCAATTGTGCCACAGTGTGAGATCAACAAGCAGCTACATGGCATAACTTTCCTTCTGTGAGACTAGCAATGTCCAGTCAGGTTAAGGAACCTGCAGACCCCTCCTCCTAAGCCAGACTGACATTAAGGATCTGCCTTTCAGACTTCTGAAACTTAATACAGTGCACACACCATATCAGATACACATGTAAATACCCACTAAGCTGCTAAATTTCTAGAGAAAAGGAACGGATTTTATTTAATCCTCACAAACACTGCAATGTAGGTGTTATTATTCCTATTTTTATAGATGAGAGCCACTGAAACCCAGAAAAAGTAGATCGCTTTCCCAAGGTTAAAAAATGAGGCAGTCAAGCCAGGATCTGAGCCTAGATTAGTCTGACTCCAAGGCCCACAGCGCCTCTAACTATGGCAACCGGTTGGGCCATTTCTCCTCCATGGCACATTATTTAACTGTGTGGTTCTGCAACCTACGAAGGGACAGGAAATTTTCAGAGGCCTTTTCTTTCACTATATTTATTTTCCACCCTTTTACAAACTATTTTTAGGTTAAAAAGAAAATCACTGAGCTCAACCTATAGTCACGCAACATTTCCGCAATCAACAGGCACACGGGGCCAGAGTTCTGTTTCTCCCTTTGAGCACAGCATGTTTTTCAGCCAGTGCCATTCAGCAAATGTGTCCATGCCTGACACAGGGTCTTACATATGAGAAACACAGGATGACCGCAGACACCAAGTTACTGTCTTTATTCCTCTAGTTAATGCGCCACATTTTAGCCAAGAGACTTTGGGGAAAAAAGGTTTTATTCTGTGAGTAAATTCTTCACAATGAAGTTAGTTTTGTGAAAATTGTTAAATAGGGTTAAGGGGGAAAACAAATGAAAAATAACAACATAATGTCTGAATCCCTAGTCTATTAAGAGCATGAATGTAAGACCATGAGACAGTTTGACAGCAACTGTTGCTCGAGCAATGTTGGCAAGCACCCCTTGGAACTGAAGAAGTGCACTCCAACGTGGCCAGTGCTTTTTGCTGAGCATGTAAGAGCCAGGAGCACTTTCTTCCATGCTGTTTCTGCAACCAGTGTGTGTGTGTGTGTGTGTGTGTGTGTGTGTGTGTGTGTGTGTGTTATTTTTATAACTGTGGCAACTGGCCACACGCTGGACAAGCTATGTTTAACACTTTCCCTACAGTACGGGGCTACTGCCCTTCTCTGTATAGGGGTTAAAGAGCCATTAAGTAAAGCAGTGTTTCCAAGAACCCTTTGCATAGCCCCAGCACACGGAAAGACAGTTTTCTTTCCATTCATGGAACCCTTTCTTACTTTAGGTAAAAGCTATGTTTCTTTGAATTCTTTTCAAATAGGTAGAGTGTCTTTCAGTTCTCTACAAAATGTTAAATCTCGACTTTCTTGGTAGCAAGCATGTGAAATACATTTGCCCCTTACATAGCTCCAATGTAAGTCCTTCAATGTTACACGTTACCTTTTGAGAGAGATTAAAGCATTTCAACCACACTGGGTGAACTACTTTCGGTGGTAGTCAGTTCCCTACCAATGAAGTATTCAAAGCAAGGGAGGCAGGAGGCTAAGCAAGCTGAATTTTATGTTCCCTCTTCTTAATCTATGATTTTAAAACAACTTTTAGACTGACACACCATGATGACATAATAGATCACAAGCTGGCCTGCTGAGTCCCTGTCCCATCAACCTAGGAAAAATGCCCTTAATATTCAGCTTAACTTGGTAAGCTATCTAATTACTTCTGTCGAAGACCAAATTACAGTAATATTTAAGTTTCTTGCTATTTGAAATGACAAAAAAAAAAAAACTGTGCTGAAAACATTCAGTCAGCAGAACGTATGCCTTACATATGGATCTGTTGAAGCCTATAAAGCATTTGCCTCCACGGGGGATAAACTAAAATGAGGAGTTATGTGGGAGTAAGAAAAAATGTGATAACTAGACCTTCAACCTCAAGAACAACCGCTGCGCATGCACGTACAGATCCGATTCCACGGAAAACCCGCTGAACCCGGTCCCTTCCAGTCTGTGCTTCAGCCACACAAGCCAGGGAGCTGTCCTTTCAGCACCTTAGCCGGTCTCCCTCTAGAAGAAGCATGAAGCAAGCGAAAAGGCAAGATAGAGAGGGGGGTGGGGGCGGGGATTGCTTAGGGTCCTCCTTCAAGGAAGCAACTGTATAGCTACTTGTTTTTAAACTTACTATATCTCAAGTCATTATCCTTAGTTAATTTAAAAGAAAATGTTACAAATATTTATATGAAAGTTGACAAAATCTCAAATGAAAACCAAAGGCACACATAAATTCACCCTCCCAAACTGACTCCAAGAAACCAGTAACTTAGCTGGCTGCACCATCATGAATTGCTTACAATACCCACCACGTTCCAGCAAGAGACACATCACATCCACACACATCAGATGTTCTGAGAACACAGAACATACTTGCAGCCCTCTCCAGAGAGCTTCAATTCTAGGACAGACAGAATGCTCACGGAACACCAAACCACCACTACCCCCACACACAGCAATCAAATCCTCTTTCAGGGAGAACTAAGGCCTCATGGGTCATGAGTTCCCAGGGAAATCGCTGCAGCATTTCAAGAACCAGGTTACAGACAATATGCTAAAAGCTTTCAGCATTTTAAGTCTGACCCTTGGTTCCTACCGTCCTGGTATTGGGTAGTAATGTTATCCAGCCATTTGCATTACACATCAAAAACCAAATTTTTTTGAAGAAATGAGGATCCCTCCCCCATATCTTCTGATGCACATGGAAAAAGAGGAAGAGAGCCCGTGAGACGGTGGAAAACCTACCACCCCCGAAATCTCCTTGGAAAGCTAAGACATCCCCCAGTCCTAACACACATGCCCCTCTCTAAGGGATCTCCAGGCTTAAACTCGAGAAAGCAGTTATAAAAAGCACCCCCCCCCTTTGCTCTAAAGGCCCTCCTCACTCACATTTCCTGCTTCCAATCCTGCCCTCCTGGATGCCACTGCGCAGCAGAGCTTGCAGGATATTTCTCTGCCCCTTAGTTTGACCAGATGCAATGCAAAGTTTCTTCTATGCTCTCCCCCACCCCTACTCCAGCAGATGACACTGATTATGAAAACCGATGCGAATCTTGGAACCTCCAGTTATAAATTGCATTCCCCGGTGCTTTAAAAACTGCAGTGTAAGTGAGGGAGACGGCATAGGGTGGAGTAGTTGGAAGGAATGCACGGCTTGGAGAATTCCTATTTATTAGGCTTAAAAATGGTTCCCACTCCATCCTAACTCGAAGCTAGGGACGCTGAAGGGGTCTGACAGCCCCCACTACCGCCCGGAAAGTTAACTGCCAAGTCTCCACCGGTGGTTGCTGCAGGCAACAGAGAGGATGGAGCGGGGCTCCCGGGAGAGGGGTTTTGCGGTCCCCAAGGTACTAAGAGTGAAGTAGAGAGGAAGGGTCCAAGCTGCGGAGCTGGGCAAACAGTTCTATAACCCAACGCCAACAAGAAGCCCAGGGTGCTGCTGCCCGCGGTAAGGTGGGGGAGGGAAGGGAGCGAGGAGAGGAACAGGCTCTGCATAGGGTGGCGTAGGGGTGGGGGTGGGGGAAGGGGAGATTCTGTAAGTGATGTACTCTGATGCAGGAATCCTAGCCTGCCAAGGAAGGTCGCGGAGGGCTCCAACACAGCCCCCGAGCACCCTAAGGAGAGAGAAACTGATACAGTACAGCAGTAAAGGACAGGAGGTGTCCTGACTGCCCCACGAACCCAGTCGTCCCCCGGCTTCTGCAGTTGGAAGCAATGTGGAGCTGGATGAGGGAGGATTCGGTTAAGGACTGGGGGAGGGGGCAGAGATGGGGGGCTGCAGCGCAGCTCCAGAGCCCAGGCTGGGCCGGCCCTGGGGGCTGGGAGCCGGCTGCAGCGCTGAGGGGGCGCCGCCGGGGCAAGCCCGCGTCCTCCGCGCCACCAGGAGACCCGGAGGGCAGGGTGTCCAGGGGTGGGAGCCGGCGGCCGCCCGTTCTCCTCGGGAACCCCGGCAAACACCGTCGAAGGAAGCAAGACTTCCAGACACCCGAGCCAAACACGAAGGGCAGAGACCCCGCTCCACGGCCACGCGAGCCCCGTGAGCCCCGCGGCCCGCGAGCCGCGCCGCTAGCTCTGCGGCAAAGCCCCGGGCCGAGAGGGGCGAGCCCGCTCCAGGGTCCCGGGGCGAGAGGGGAGCCCAAGCCGAGGAGCGGCGCCCGGTCGGGGGCTCCGGGGCGACTTACGGCGGCGGCGGCGGGCGAGGCGGCGGCGGCCCTAGCGCGGGGCCCGGGAGGCGCGGCCGGACTGCAGAGGCGCCGAGGCTGCGGCGGGCGGGACTGCGGTGGGCGCCATCTTGGAGCGCTCCCCGCGCCCGCCCCCCGCGCCGCGCGCGCCCTTGCATAATTGATGACTCGCGCCGCGCGCGTCCCCGCCGCGCGCCCCCGCGCGAC
>CAJQZJ010033609.1:4943533-4955385 GCA_907164525.1 Lophiomys imhausi | reverse complement strand
TTCTCTCCAGAACTTTTAGCATGAAGGGGTGTTGGATTTTGTCAAATGCTTTTTCTGCATCTAGCGAGATTATCATGTGGTTTTTTTCTTTCATCTTGTTTATATGGTGAATGACGTTGATAGATTTTCATATGTTGAACCATCCCTGCATCCCTGGGATGAAGCCTACTTGATCATGGTGTATGATACTGTTGATGTGTTCTTGAATTCGGTTTGCTAGTATTTTATTAAGTATTTTTGCATCTATGTTCATGAGGGAGATTGGTCTGAAGTTCTCTTTCTTTGTTGGGTCTTTGTGTGGTTTAGTAATCAGGGTGATTGTGGCCTCGTAGAATGAGTTTGGCGATGTTCTTTCAGATTCTATTTGGTGAAAGAGTTTGAAAAGTATTGGTGTTAGCTCCTCTTTGAAGGTCCGGTAGAATTCCGTGCTAAAGCCATCTGGCCCTGGGCTTTTTTTGGTTGGGAGATTCTTAATGACTGTTTCTATTTCCTTAGGGGTTATAGGGCTGTTTAATCTGTTTATCTGATCTTGATTTAGCTAAATCAATGCTTTCTTCTTAAATAGCCTTGGTCGTGGTACATTGTCACTGTGAGAGAAAAGTAACTAATACACCTACTGAGCCGTTGCCTGAGCCAGAGACGCCTGAGCCTTTCCACTCATCTGCAGTTTGAATCCACGGGCCCCCATCACACCATCCTCTGCGTCCCAGATGTGCTGTGCAGTATCACAACTGCACAGTTGCTTACACAGTTCGCCCTTCCTTTCCTTGATCTTTTCCCCCCTTTGCATAAAGCTAAGCCTTCTCTAACTTCATCCTGTGTCAAAAATCAACAACATATACTTAATTTTAACATTTTATTCATTTTGTGTGTGCATGTGGTGCTTAGAGGCCAGCTCTCAGAAACCAGTTCTCTCCTTCCTCCATGAAGGACCCTGGGGATCAAGCCATCCTGATATGTTGAAACTATGTGCATGCATGAATACACATGCCTGCTCAGCTTTCTCTCTGTCCACCATCTATCTCATCTTAGCTATTACATGCATTCCCAGAGATGAAGACTGTGTTCCTGGTGTTCCGTCTACCTAGATAAAATGTGACTAACCAATCAACTTAACTAACCAACTTGACTTCAAGTTAAGGAAGCAACTTAGCTGTCGGGACATAGCTGCTTACTAAGTTGTTGGGGCCTAATTAGCTGATAATGGGATGGTTCCCAGGGATACCGAGCAAAAGTCACCAAGACATTAAGGGTTCAGTAAACTGAGGTTTGGGAATGTCTGTGGTGTGGTGTGTAACCCTTCCAGAGCTTTCCCTGCAATGCTTCCACATCTTGGGTGCCAAGGATCATCTGGAAACTCAGGTTTGTGCTTCAAAAGGATGAGCTGAGATTCAGTCTCCCTCAGGGCATCTGGCTTTCACAGGTTGGAAGTGGGGTGGGGATGCAGGCATCCAGGCTCAGGGCCCGCATCCCAGGGATGGCCGCGTCTCTGTCGGCCAGCATTCTATGTAGAGTGAAGCTCATCAAATAATAAAAAATTTTCCCATTTGTGGAAAATGTCTCCAAGAAAAAAACCTTGGAGCCATGCTTGACTGCTGTCTTTCTCTCAGACCTCTCAATGGATCTGTCAGCAAATCCAGACTTCAAATTCTCCCTAGCTCCCTCCCCACAAGTGGCCAACATTTTTCACCTGACATGTCACAAAGACTTTTTGGTTGATGTCTTTGCCCCAGTCTTTCTTCAGTCTTTTCTCCAGTTGACATGCACAGGGATCCTCTAGAATATAGGTCAGACCAAGCTATTCTATTTAAAAAAAAGAAAAAAATCAAAGGCTGTGCGCAGTGTGAGAGACCGGCTTGACCAGTGGGTAGTGTAATTTTTCTCACTGCGCATGCCCACTGCGCACGTCTTCACATGGCGGACAGTCCAACCTCCAGTCTTTTGCACCTCAGGGTGCTCCCGCATGACTTTGGATTTTACCACTAGCACCTCTCTTCAGTGAATCCTTTCCTGAACGCATTGTATTGTCTGTTTTGTGCTCTGGATGTACGTCTCATGATAAAACAAAACTTTAAAAAGAGGAAAGCCAGCAGACGTAACACTACTGACAGAAGTTGAAAGGTCTAAGGAAATCAGTTCCTGCAATAAAATGGAAGTTTGGGATCATTTAGAGAAAGAGATCACAGCCATTTGCGGCAGAGCCATGTGTGTAGGATGAGCCTACCGGCTAGGTACAAATCTGAAAAAGGAACTTGTAAAACTGTTTTGGCAAGAATTCTAGCTAGTTTTTTTAAATATGCTTATTGAGTGAGATAAATTATTAATAGTTGAAAAGAGTCACCTAAAATTTTAATCTAAGAGGAAAAGCATGCACTAGAGTGGCGCATAATAAAGACAATACCAACTGCAATAACAGAGGAACACTGTGATCGCTGTGACTGAACACAGAGAACCTCACATTTCATATGCTCTGGTTAGTTGTTCAACTTGACACAAGCTAGACTCATCCGTGAAGAGGAAACCTGACTTGAGAGAGTGCTTCCACCGTATTACCTGTAGGCAAGTCTGTGGGGCATTTTCCTGACTAATGATTGATATGGAAGAACCCAGCCCAGTCCTAGGTTGTATTAAAAAGCAAACTGACCAAGCCATGGAGAGCTAGCCAATTCATCCAGGCCCTCTGCTTCAGGTCCTGCCTCCAGGTTCCTGCCTTGAGTTCCTGCTGACCTCCCTTCATGATGGATTATGATTGGGATGTGTGGGCTGTAGTATGTGGCTTTGTTATTTTGCTCTATACAATGTATTTCACTTTACTAAATCCTCTACCTCCCTTCCAACCCTTATTCCTTTCAACTCCTCAACCCTAGGTACAAGAGAAAGAAGGTTAGAGGGGAAAGGGATGTAATCACTTCCTGTTGATTAGTGTCCTCAGGTTCTTTGGGAGCAGTACCAGGCTCGGTTGTCAGGATATCCAGCAGTCCAGAAAACCAGTAACAGCAAACCAACAACAATGTGGGGGAGTACCAGCAGGGAGAGCAGCAGAGTCCTCAGAATTAAGCTTTGCGCAGCTGGCTAAACCTCACCCCTGCTAGAACATGAGAGACAATTATAGTTAACACCTGTGGACAAACTGAAGCCGCCCCGTATTCCACACCCAGGATTCAAACAAAAACATTCTCATATCATAACAAGGTTTTTTAAAGGAGCAAAAACTCTTACCACAGTGGGCCAAATAAATCTTTTCCTCCCCAAGTTGCTTTGGTCACTGTTTTATTGAAGCAACAAAAATATAACTAAGATGCCATTTTAAAACCATGGTGCCTGGAGAAAGGGTGCAAAGTAGCTTTGCTCTACACAGCCATTCAGGGGCATGCTGGATGTTGATTGACACATAGCCAGCAGATGGGAGGGAATAGTTCTAGGGTTCCTCATAGGGGTTTAATGCAAATAAGCTTATCACTGATGCCTGCATCCTATTGGCCAGAGCATGGGAGACAGCTTGTCTGAGGAGCTACTTCCTGTGTCTTGGAAGCTACTTTCTGTGCTCTATAGTTTGCAAGGGCCCAGGGCTCCTTCAACAGCTGCCTTTTCCTTCCCTGCCACAACAGTTTCCATTCATGTTATTTTCAAAACCAAGGTTCCACTGCCCACTGTGTGTGTGTGTGTGTGTGTGTGTGTGTGTTCATCTATGTTTGTATATGTGTGTGTATGCATTTATATGTGTATGTATGTGCATGTATATATGTGTGTATATGTGTGCATGCTCATATGTATGTGTGTATATGTGTGTGTGTTTATTACTGAAGACTAAACCCAAGGCCTGACACATACTGAGCAAGCACTTCATAACCCCAGCCTTAGCATTTGTTATTTTTCAGTGCTCATATAAAAAAACCTCATAATGATAAAGACTAGCTCCTTTCAACAAATAATATGTGCAAAAAATTATTAACCATCTCTCATGTTTTATCCAAAAGGTGTCTACAAAGGCCTTTGTGTCTTATGATTTAACAGTGTCTCAGAAATCTTCTCATGTTCACACATAGCGAGCTTCCTTGTTCTTTGTTTTAGCTGTATAATATTCCACTGTGTGGGTGTTTTGAAATGTATTTAGCAAAGGAATAGCCCACAATCCCCTTTGCCCAGTATTTGATATATAAGATATTTGTAGCATTTGATATATAAGAAATCACTTTATAATTCCCTTTGGAGACAAAGCAAAGTTCTGACAGCAGATGAACATAGACAATGGAAAAGACCCAGTTGTAATATACGGACATTGAACACAGCTAAGGGCTTGTTTGCTTGTTTGTTTATTTGTTTTTTAGGGTGATTATGCAAGCAGTAAGGAGCCATGATGGCTAAAAGCCCAACTTCTGAAGCAGGCAGGTCACACGAGTTTGGACCCTAGCCCGGATGTGCCGTAAATCATCCTCACAGGACCTCTGAGTCTCTGTCTTCAAATATGGAGTCATTGTGTTTCTTGTCTCTGGGACAGAACACCTGCCAGGGGTCACTTGAGGAAGAACTTGTTGGGGTCACAGTTCCAGAGGTCCTGCTGGTCATGGCTCTGTCAGTGGCAGCAGGAGCCTGTGACTGGCTTGTTGAGTCCAGGCAGATCAGGCTGAGAGCGGGGATGTGGAGCCGGCTGTAACTCACCGAAGGCCTTTGCCGCAGTCGCCTGCATCCACTAGCTGAGCCCCAGGACCCGAAGGTTCCACAGCTTCCACAAACAGCACTGCCCTCTCGGAACTTTTGAGCTTTGGGCCATAATCAAATGACAGTAACGATTTGGGACAATTCATATAAGGCAGGTAGCAGGTCTTGGTGTGTCCCCAGCATCCGGTATTAGATACTGAGGCACTGAAGGGGAAGAGGCATGATGACGACAAGATCTGAACGGGAAGGAGTGCTGAGAGCAGACGTGAAGAGATGAGACCCACGAGCCTGGATTCCAGACACCAGCATGCGTGTGGTTGAAGAGTACACAGCCCCCTGAGGAGTAAGGTCAATGGGACTGGGTGATGTGCCGCTGTTGGTCTTTGGTTGAGGCAGGATCTTACTATGGCTCTTGGGCTGGCCACAAATTCAGCATCTTCCTCCCTTGGCCAGTGCAGGGCTGGATGCAGATTTTTATAACAAATGCTTAATACCACTGTAGACTCCCAGGGATGGCATGGAAGTGTGTCTGCCTGGGGCAGTGGAGGGTGTCTTGTGGGGGAAGGGACGGGCATGGCATGGCAGTGTGTCTATCCAGGTAGACACTTTTATAAGGATCACTTAAAATGGATCTGGAGAAGAGATAGATCAGCAGGAAACAGTGTTCTGTTCTGGCTTTTCTGTACTTTATAAACTCATTCTAGTCTCACCTTTACTTTATGATGTGGGTGTTACAAGCCCTTCTGGAGAAATAACAGGCTTGAAGAGGTTAAGTATATCATCCTTGGCTCAGGAGCAATGGAGTGGAAAAGTTAAATATAAATGTAAACTGGGCACAATGGCACATGCTTTTTTTGTTTTTGTTTTTGAATTTTTAAAAAATAATTTATTTTTTATTTCTTCAAGTTACATCTCAATCACAATCCCCTCCCTACTCGCCCCTCCAGTCCCACCCTTCCACCCTCCTCCCCCTCAACCCCCCCATCCTCTTCCCTCTTTTTTTTTTAGTTTAAGGTATTTCTCCCCCCCCAACAGTCAAACAAATGGTCCTTTCTCTTATAACTATAAATACAATACAAAACAACAGAAATAAATAGGCCACAATTATGAGAGTTATATGGCTTAGCATACATTCCCAATGTCCCATCCATATGTATTTGGCACCTGACTTTAACATTCTACTATCTAACCATCTCCATGAGTTTAAAGTTCTATATCTAACTCAGCTTTCATACTAACTTGCCTCACAATTTTAAAAATATCTTCTTAGATCCAGAATACCCTCTTGATTCCTAAACAACTCAAAATTTAACTGTGAGACTCTAGCTATCTATTCTTCAACCACCTCAGAGACCTGAGAGGGATAAATATATCTGATTATATAGGAAGTGCAGGGCCCGCAGCTTCCAAAACTAAGAAATGACATACCAGTGGCTGCCTGGATGGTTGAATTGGTGGTAAGCCTTTCTCTTGGCAAGAAAAACCCCTTGCTTCAACTGTAGACAGAATGTTGTCCAAAAAGGACAAAACTTGGAAGCAGGTAAGTCGACAGCCTAGCTCTGCCAAGACAGGGTAGGTAAGTCCTTCATAATTCCTGCTCTGCAATCAATGTCTGTCAGAGAAACGGGGCCAAACGGCTGAAGATTGATGCTGTAATGTATGGAGAGAAAATGGCACACGCTTTTAATCCCAACCCTCGGGAGGCAGAGGCAGGTGAATCTATGTGAGTCTGAGGTCAGCCTGGTTTACACAGAAAGCTCCAGGCCAGCCAGGGTTACACAGTGAGACCCTGTCTAAAATATGTATTATATAATATGTGTGAATGTATGTGTGTGTGTGAAGTTGTCTCACTAAAGCAGACTCATAAGGCTTACAAGAATGGATAGCTAAAATTTCAGGAATTTTGTGAGGATTTTGCTTAACATAGTCTTATTGAGTAAATGATGCAAACTTAGATTTTAGCAAATTCTTCTGAAGATCATAAACACTACCAAATTGTCACACCCTGGTCACTATTCCTGTCTGCACTGCTGTGAATGCTCCATGGTTACTTACCTTCCTTGTGTCTGTGTGTGTGAAGAATGCTGTAAAATGGTATTATGGTTCATCTCTTCCCAGTTCCACCTTCAGTGAGGTCCTCCCGAGAGGTTGAGATTGCCCACTACCCTGAGGCTTACAACACAGCCATGGATGCTTGCTACAAAGCAGGGCTCAATCTGTCATTTTGCCAGCTGTCTCACAGTAAGAAGGTGGCAGCAAATATTAACAATGTGGGTAGCGTCGATGCATCGTGTCTGTCACTGTCACATTTGGCATAACGCAAAAGCACCGAGGAATGATCCCTCCACTGTCTTTGTCTCCACACTGCTCTTTTTCATGAATGTAGATAAAACATCAGCCAATCTTCACATCAGAAGTGTACTAACTTGTCATTTGCAACCATGGACTGGTGAAGGGCACAAAGCTCAGGAAAAAAATTTTAAATGTTGTAAGAATCAACTGACAACTCACTTATCTCAGATTATTTTACAGTATGTTCTGTATGTATATGTATATGTTGGGGTAGTGTTAAGCATTCTAAATGTTAATTGGTCCTGTTTGCTGTCTGTTACTTACATTGACTCTGATTGGTTAAATAAAATGCCGAGGCCTGAGATTGGGCAAAGTCAGAGAAAGGTGGGACTTCCTGAAATTAGAACAGGAAGCCTGAACTTTAGACAGAGGACTAAGGCATTCCAGCCAAGAGCAGGAAGAAGACACACTCCATGGGTTAGAAAAAAGAACCTCATTCCACATGGCCAGGAACATCAGCATATCGTGGAGAATGGCAGTCCAAGGGGACGTATGTATATATGGGGTGATATTTGGGTAATAGACTTAAGAGCTAGCTTAGATGGGCCAGGATTGCACAACTCAGGCCAAGGCTTGTTAAAATTCATGCGGTTTCTGTGCACTCTTTTATAATGTCTGCTTAAAGATTAACAGGTGCCGAACCAATTACTGATAATAAATGCTGGTTAAATACTTTAATTAACCATATTTTTTCTACATGTATATGTATATGTATATGTATACATATCTGGTCCACATATGTTCTGTGGCACTGTTCCAGGGAAGATGTGAATAAACATCTACTCACCCCAGATAGGGGACTGATGGCAGACCAAAGTCCAGCTAGATGATCGATGAGTTTTACTGGGGTCACTTGCAGGAGGGTGGCTGAGGGGTCACTTACAGGAATGTGGGTGAGGGGTCACTTACAGGAGTGTGGGTGAGGGGTCACTTACAGGAGTGTGGGTGAGGGGTCACTTACAGGAGTGTGGCTGAGGGGTCACTTACAGGAGTGTGGGTGAGGGTCACTTACAGGAGTGTGGGTGAGGGGTCACTTACAGGAGTGTGGCTGAGGGTCACTTACAGGAGTGTGGCTGAGGGGTCACTTACAGGAGTGTGGCTGAGGGGTCACTTACAGGAGTGTGGCTGAGGGTCACTTACAGGACTGTGGGTGAGGGTCACTTACAGGAGGGTGGCTGAGGGGTCACTTACAGGAGTGTGGCTGAGGGGTCATTTACAGGAGTGTGGCTGAGGGGTCACTTACAGGAGTGTGGCTGAGGGGTCACTTACAGGAGTGTGGCTGAGGGGTCACTTACAGGAGTGTGGGTGAGCGGTCACTTACAGGAGGGTGGGTGAGGGGTCACTTACTGGAGGGTGGCTGAGGGGTCACTTACAGTAGAAATGACTCAAGACACTTGCATCACCAGAGCCCATCCATGCACATATTTTAATATTTTTTTATTAAACTCATGGTGTGTATGTGTGTGCACCATTACATGTGTATGGAAGTCCAAAGACAGCTTGTGGAGGTTGGTTCTCTCCTCCCATCATGTGTACTCTGGAAATGGAACTCAGATCCTTAGGCTTGGCAGCAAGCGCCCTCAGACTGAGCCATTCCTCATATCCTCACATATTTTTTATCAGTGAATGTAAGCATAATAATATATGTATAATATACCATTATACTTAATACATTATGTATTGTATTTAACATATCAAGTACAATTATACTTATACCAGTATACCATATTAAATATATATACTATATTAGATATATTATACTTAATATATTATACTTACAACAATAAGTATTATAAGCACATATTAAAGTGGTTCTTAGGGAAAGGTTTGTGAAAAAATATTCTCCTGGATCTTTAGGGAAAGGTGCCATATATACGCTTTTTTTGCTAACCATTTGCCACCACTAAATGGATCATGTCACCCAGTGGGAAGGGAGTGAACCCCATTTCTTTATATCACTTAGGCTGCACTTTGGTAGCACTGAGCTGGTGACCAAACCTTTGGGGACACTGTAGGTGAAGCTATAGCAAACTGACCTCACTTCCTTTGTCTAATTTATTGCTGCTAGGCATTGGCTTAGCTCCATTTGGGTGTGTTTTCAACAGAGCTTAATAGCCATTCTAGTATGTCTTTGGGGTCCCTATGAATGCATTTCTGTTAGGTACATATTAGGAGTGGCTTTAGTGGACCACTGTGACTGTTTCAGTCCACACTGCATGTGCCTTTGATGGCAAAAGTACCACTGGAGAGCAACAAGGACAAGAACCTTTTAAACCAATTAAATCTTTGTCCTTACCACATACTGCACATAAAAGTCAATTCCAGGTGAATTTCAGATCTAAAGGTACAAGCTTGCTCCCCAGCTCTGGCAGCCTGGGTTCCGTCCCTGGAGCCCACATAAAAGTGGAAGGAGAGAACCAACTCCATACAGTTGTCCTCTGACCTGTACAAGTACCATGTGGACCACACATTTCTCTCTCAACACACACACACACACACACACACACACACACACACACACATGCAGACACACAGAAACACCCCAATACATTTTAAAAAGAAAACTCTAAATGTGTATAAATGATACTAGATCTTCTAAGAGGCAATAGAAGAATATACAAAAAAAAATGGTCAATAAAAACACTTCACATTCTTATTCTGTTTTGTCTCTAGTGCTGGGATGGAACTAAGGGTTTTTCGCTAGGTGAGTGCTGTTCCTCAGGGGCCATTCTTGATGCTTCCGAGCCTTCATCAACAAACACACTGGGTTTGCTCCACACATGCAGTGAACTGATGGATCTAAAGGGGAGGTTGACGCTCGAATTCTGTTCCCTCGAATTCTGTTCACCCTTCCTTTTACTGCCTGGGATTGTCTCCTTGTTCTGACCTCTTCTTCCTCAGTGGGTAAAACAAGGAAAGCATTTGTCTGGCCACATGCTTTTCCCGCCAAAAGCCTCCCTCCCTGTACATGAACTTGGATCTTTCCTGCCTTCCAGCACCATCAGACTATTAGCTGATTCAAGAACTGCCCCAGTGTCAGGTGGTGGTGGTGCAAACCCTTAATCTCAGGAGGCAGAGGCAGAGGCAGAGGCAGGTGGTGGATCTCTGAGCTCAAGGACAACCTGGTGTACAGAGCAAGTTCCAGGACAGCCAGGGCTGCACAGAGAAACCCTGTCTCGAAAACAAACAAACAAAATGGCCCTAGTATACCATCTCCATGGCAGCCCCAGGAAAGAGATTCACTACTCAATCTTGAAATCTGTCCAACAGAAGACTGTCCGGGCTGCATACAGCAGCATGTGGGGACACTGGGGAGGGCAGGCTTCCTCTGTCTTGCTGTTCTGACTTCCCCAGGGTGTCACCTTACCCTCACATCACAAGATGCTGGGCTAACATCTGCTTTGTAAGTACTGGGATGGAGGGAGGGAGAAGGGTCGACCCCTTTCTGAAGATAGATGAAGGGAGAGTGGTATCATTTCCAGAAGATGGTGAACCCAAGCCTGGCAGAAGGGAGACATGAGGCTGGCTCCAGCTCTGCCTCCCTCAGCTCTGTCCCCTAGTCACCCTGGTCCTCTGGATGTTCTCATAATCCCCCATGCCTTCTTACTCCTCCCTCCCTCTCTCCTTCTCTCCCTTTCTCCCTCCCTCCCTCCCTCCTTCCCATCTTCATGGCTTAGTCCCCTACTAGATGGGAACCTCTGATGTATTTTGCACTCTTTGTTTTGTTTTTATTTTGTATTGCTTTGTTTTCTCTTGAGACACTATGTAGACCAGGCTGGCCTCAAACTCAGAGATTCTCCTGCCTCCTGAGTGCTGCTGGGATTACAGATGTGCACAACCATGGTTGCTAATTTTTCTTTTTTCAAACTATTAACAGCAAGGAAAGACTCAAGGATTTATCCTCCTTTTCCTATGGGGATTATAAACATAGACAGCCAACCAGCTAACATTAAGTTCTCTTTATGGAACTATTCCATTTAATAAAGAAGCAATGGTAGAGTTAGAGCATATTATCACTTATCTCCTAAGGAACCAGTAATACATTGGATATAATCACTGACTTCACCAAAGGAGACACAACCATGCATTTTATGTCAATCTGGGAGAGTCCTTTCTTCAACCAAGCCAAATACTAACTTGACATACAACAGATATGAATATATTAACACAGGCATGCACACAGCCAAGTCCTGAGTGGACAAACGGTCTGGTTTGTCCTAGGGAAATTACAAGGGAAAAGAAAGAGAAGAGAAGAAACCGACTAAAAGAAACTTAGTGCTCTGGAGAGGACTCGGCAGTTAGGAGTGCTGCTGCAGAGGTTCAGGGTTCAGTTCCCAGCATCCATGGGGCTCCTGAAGAAATTACTGGTGCCAGAGATTGGGGAGGTGCTTAAAAATATGACAAGGAATATTCACAATACCCAGGAACTAGGCCTTCCCCTGGGGGTGGCAGGGGGGGGGGGAAGAAAGAAAGAAAAAAATCTGAGCCATGGGAAAATTAAATATCTAAATTAATTATTATTAAGATTTAATTAATGGTCAAGGAGACTTGTAGCCCATTGACCAAAGAAAGAATCCAAGGATCTGTAATAAAAACAAATGGACAAGCAATTAGATAATTAGTGACCAATAAATACAGAAGTATTTTTTTTTTAGGAATGAGTATTTTAAAGTAACCATTTTGCAATCATAAAGTCAGTCATGTGTTGCTATTAGATTTCCTCCATTCTAATCCCTGCACTTAAGAGGTAGAGCCAGGAGGGCTATGCAGCAAGTGTGAGGTCAGCCTGGGCTACACACACACACACACACACACACACACACACACACACACACACACAC
>CAJQZJ010033609.1:4908289-4929497 GCA_907164525.1 Lophiomys imhausi | reverse complement strand
GAGAGAGAGAGAGAGAGAGAGAGAGAGAGAGAGAGAGAGAACAAGAGAAACTGAAAATAGCATGCATAGCCGCATAGCCAGGAGAGGGGCAGAGGGCATAAAGACAGCAGGGATCTAAGGTGAGAAGGGCCAGGATGCTAGCAAAGATTTTGAAATGTACAGCAAGTATTTGTGAGCAGAGACTGAGAAAGCTGGCACAGACTCAGATATGTAACCACAGGTAGATGACAACAGAGCCATAAGCCCCTTCTGCCAGAGACTAGGGGACTGTTTTCATAAGTTCCTGAGGAATGCTGGCTTTTATCTAACCACCAAAAATCATCTATAGTCCAGCTTGAACTCATTTCTAGACATATAGACTGTCTGAGACCTGTGTAGTCATTAATCAGGATGTTTGTAACAATTTTTTCAGTGCTGGGGGGTCAAACCCAAGGCTCACACATGCTGGGCAAAGCCTCTTCCATGGATCCGTACTCACAGCCTTGTAATGACTTTTAATGACTTCACAACTAAAAATAAATCCCTCCTTGTTTCCACAATTTTTTAATTTTAATTTTATGTGTGTGGTTGTTTCACCTGTATATTTATGTCTGTGCACCACATGCATGTCTGGTGCCTTCAAAGGCCAGAAATGGACATCAGATTCCATGGAATTGGAGTTAACAGACAGTTGTGAGCTGCCCTGTGGGTGCTGGGAATTGAACCCAGGTACTCTCGAAAAACAATTGATGATCTTAACCACTAAGCCAATCTCCAGCCACCCGAAAATTATAAAAGATAATAACTATGCAAGGTGTCACATATGATAGCTAGCTTGATATGGTTGTCATTTTGCAATGAATATAAATATAAGAACATTAAATTGGGCCAGGCATGGTGGCACCCACCTTTAATACTAGAACTCAGAAGGCAGAAGCAGGTGGATCTCTATGAGTTCGAAGGCAGCCTAGTGTACATAGTGAGTTACTGGACAGCCAGAGCTACACAGGGACACACTGTCTTTAAATAAAACAAGAAAAACACATTAGGTAGTATACCCTACATATTGATTTTTGTCAGTTATATACCAAGAGATTGAAAAGAAAATCCAGGTTCACATAACACATACTGAGTGATTTTAATAATGTGGAAAAAATAGTCAGGAAAAGACTAGGAGGAAATATATCAAATGTAAACGGTTCCCTTCAACAGTAGAGCCATGTGTGGAGTGTTTCCTTTCCACACACTTCACTGTGTGTGACTTTACTGTGGTAGACAGTCTTCTCAGGTGATTCCTTGTGAACCTGTGGTCAGGTGTCCTACTTTGTATTATGTATAAACAGATGTGACCACTCCATGTTATGGTTAAGTATGGTTTGTTGGTTAGTCTGATTTTTGTTTTTTGAGACTGGCTTTCTCTGTGTAGCCTTGGCTGTCCTGGAACTCATTCTGTTGATCAAGCTGGCCTCAAACTCACAGAGATCCGCCTGCTTCTGCCTCCCAAGTGCTGGGATTAAAGATGTGCACCACCACCTCCACCCAGCATGGGAGGATTTTTACTGTAGATGTGAGAGAATTGTCAGACATCTGAAAGAGCCTAGAGCAAAGAGAGAAAGTAGTGGACTGAACATGATCAGCAGACTAGACCTGGCCAGGGGAGAAGCAGGAGCAGAGCAGAAAGAGGAAGAGAGAGAGAGAGAGAGAGAGAGAGAGAGAGAGAGAGGATAGATAGATGATAGATGGATGGATGGATGGATGGATGGATGGATGGATAGATAGAATATAAAAATAATAAGGTTATAAGTAGAATGAGTAGCTGGGGGAGGGAAGCCATGCACTGGAGGAAGTTCAGGGTGAGGAGGTCTAGAATGCTAGGATGGGCTTTGAAATGTATACTGGGTACTTGTGATACTGAGGGAGCCTGGAGGTCAGCATGTGCTTTGGTTTGCTAATAGGTACCACAGGCAACTGTTTGTTCCTTCTGGCAGTGATAAGGGAAGCAGCTCCTTTTTTGGTAGAGGGGAACCGGCTTCACAAGATCCTGAAGAATGCTGGTTTTCATCTAACTGCCAAAATATCTCCTGTAGTCCAGTACCACAGCAGGAATCCAGGAAGCTGGAGTTTCCTTTGTCCCTGACACTCAGGTTACATGGTGCTCAAACCCAACCTGGACTCACTCTGCATCCTAGGCTAGCCTGAAACCATGTATCCCAGGTTAGCCTCAAACTTATAATCATCCTGCATATACATGCTAAGCCCACCGTGTATCTTTAAAACCTAAAATAGTCATATACTACTAGTGGTAGTTAGCAGATTGGTCATCACACTTCTGCAGGTTAAATGTCCATGTTCTGAGAATTCGCAAACCTGACAAGAACCCTCAAGGGTCAAGAGGAACAGCACTGACTGACCCGCTGGCCCTAAGCAATCTTATCTGTAAGAAGGAAACCAAACTCTTCACTTCAAGAGCCTACTGTGTGCAGAATTGCTGCTGAGAAGGGAGTCAGGCCTATGACTGTCCCCCAGAATAGGATACAAGGAATGCTGTCTCCCCAGAATGAACTGGCTGGTCTAATGAACTGGCTGGTCTGTAGATGCCCTCTAACTCAGAGAGCAGGCAAGGCAGGGAGGCTGCACACCCGTGTCCCCTCCTGGGGGCTGAGCAGGTCTGTTCTTTTGAACGTTGATTACGATTCCATGTTTTTATGCTTCGCACCTTGAGGCTCTGGCTTCTCTGTTCTCTAGGGTGAGCTCCTCTAGCCAGTCAAGAGGAAAGAAGACTTTCCCCAGAGGGAACCACTGCCCCTGAGGCAGCTCCTGCCCTCTGGAACTGAGCTGGGGTGGAGGTGGAAAGAAACTCTTCAGGGAATGCCTGGCAGACTCCTTGGCAGGGGCAGGAAGGGAGCAGGATGCAGAGTGAGGAAAAGTATATTTAATACTATGAAATAATTGTATATTTGGATAATGAAAAAATAGCTGTTTTCCTGGTGTTATAGGAATTAGATCAAAGAGAAATCCTGCGCCTGGGAGACAGGGTTAGAAAGAAGCAAGGAAAACTCCTTCTTGAGGCTATGAGAGGAGGTCAAAGATGCCTTTTTTAAAATGTTTTTTTAATTTATTTTTTACTTTGTGTACATTGGTGTTCTGCCTGCTTGTGTGCGTGCCTGTGCATGTGTGCATGCTCGTGTGTGTGTGTGTGTGTGTGTGTGTGTGTGTGTGTGTGTGTGTGTGTCGGATCCTCTGGAACTGGAGTTACAGACAGCTGTGAACTGCCATGTGGGTGCTGGGAATTGAACTCGGGTCTTTTGGAAGAGCAGCCAGTGTTCTTAACCACTGAGCCATCTCTTTTTTTTTCCTTTACGTTTTCTTTTATATACCTGTGTGTCTGTGCACTATGTGCACACCTGCTACGGACTGTACTTACAATTATGAGTCACATGGATGCTGGGAACCCAACCTGGGTCCTCTGCAAGAGCAGCAAGTGCTCCTAACTGCCAAATCACTTCTCCAGTTCACAGCAGAAGGGCCTTGAAGACAGATCAGCCACTCTATAGCTGTGCAATTTGGGGGAAATTACCCAGCATCTCGAGCCTCAACGGCTTCATCCATAAAACAGGGATAATTATGCCTCCCACACAGAACTCCACGAATGGTATGTTTTATTTGAAATGATGTCTAGCCAAAAGCATCCCTGTGCCTTGTCAGTCCTAGGAGGAGTATGAAGACAAGGTGGAGGTCCTGCAGGTAGGGACTATAGGGTCAGCATGAACAGGAGCTGGGGAGCTGGGGGCCAAAAAGAATAAGGTCCCACTTTTCCTTGCATATGCCACATCTGGTGTATTTGTCTTGCACAAGGGGAGGTGTGGGTGAGAAGCCAGGAGTTGAGCTGCCTTGCAGGGGCAGCTGAAGACCATGCAGGACCAGAGGCAGGTACCAGAGGCAGGTGGGTGCCACATTCCCCTTCTCAGAGAGCAGCTGCTGAGAAAGCCATGGTGCACACGGGGTGTCAGGAATCAGGGAGGGTGGTTCCTTTTTCTTTTCTTTTCTTTTTTTTTTTTTTTTTTTGGTTTTTCAAGACAGGGTTTCTCTGTGTATCCTTGGCTGTCCTGGACTCGCTTTGTAGACCAGGCTGGCCTCGAACTCACAAAGATCCGCCTGCCTCTGCCTCCCAAGTGCTGGGATTAAAGGCGTGCGCCACCACCGCCCGGCTCCTTTTTCTTTTATGGTGTTCATTTCCACCCTTTCTGTTTAGGGCTTTGCTGGTGGTATAGACTCGTTCCAGGGGTGTATTTGATCTGCAAGGTGGGTGGTGGATGGGTCTCCTCTGTAAGTTTTCTCTGGTCATATTTTTCCAATAATTCATTAAAGGTTGAGTCTGCAATCCTGTCATAATATGAAGCTGTGTCCTCCAGACAAGAGATTCTTAGTTTTTATCAGTATCAGTACATCAGTGCTAGGAGAAACACAGGGTCACAGGCACTGAATAACCTCCCTTAGATAAGGTTCTGAGGGTGGTCTGAGGACTCGCGCTCCCAGCTACTGGATTCCAGACTCCAGTCTGCCCAGACCGTTCTGGTTGTCTCTGGTCCCCTAACCCTGTTCCACCTGTCCCCTCTGACAGTTTTGTCAAACTTCTGTGGCTTCCAGGCCCCCAGGACTGAGTCAGCCAAATGATTCCTGCCCTCATTGTAGATTCAGGAAATGTTGGAGCTCTAAGAGAGCTTAGAAGCCATGCAAACAATATGCCGTCATCAATGAAGTCCATGCAGACCTGACCAAAGAATACTCAGACCTCAGAGGGTCTTTAGGGCCTAGAAAACCCACAGAACCCATTTTGCCAGAACAGTGAGCTGCCTCAGCCTGCATCCTAGCTCTACTCCCTGCCGTGCACGAGCAGCCAATTTGCTTAAGTTTTTTTTTTTTTAAGATTTATTTATTATGAATATAGTGCTCTATCTGCATGCACACCTGCAGCCAGAAGAGGGCATCAGATCACATTATAGATGGTTGTGAGCCACCATGTGATTACTGGGATTTGAACCCAGGTCCTTTGGAAGAGCAGCCAGTGCTCTTAACTGCTGAGCCATCTCTCTCCAGCCGCAATTTGCTTAAGTTTTAACCTCAGTTCCCATATCTAAGAACCAGGTGCATAGCTCAGCGAGCAGCTGTGGACGCTAAACACCATGCGATTGGAGAAGCTGGCCCAGCGTGTTGTGTACGTTGACACAGTACGGTGTATCTCATAGGAGAGTGGAGAAGCTGGCCCAGCGTGTTGTGTATGTTGACACAGTACGGTGTATCTCATAGGAGAGGTGCAACACAACAACACGGGCCTGCCCTTACCGCTTCCTAGGAGCAACCCTACTCTGACGTGACCTGGCCGATAGCTAGAGGGGGCAATCAGTAATTGTCACGCCACTTAGTTGCTCTCTCTGGGACCTGGACCTTGTAGGTCGCTGCTGCCTTGTGCTGAATGCCCTTTTGGCTCACTAACCTCAACAAAAAGAATCCACAGGCAGAAGGTGCTGGAACCCTGGCAGAAAAGGTTCCCACGCTCAGATCAGGGCATCCCATGCTGAGGACCCCTAAGCCAATGACATCACACACCGGGGTGTTAGCCCGGTGTGGAGCCGGCTGGCAGGGACACATCTGTGGTGGGTGGTCGAGGTGATGCTAGCAGCAGGGGCTTGCTCAGCAGGGGGCATGACAGAGAGCTGGAACTGGACCCTGAGCAGCTGTCACGGGTTTTCATACTCAACCCAGAGATCTTTAAAGGAGCTACAGAAGCGAACAGGCTCAAGGTCACCAGGGCAACACCCTCCTCTGGTTTTGTGACTTCACCTGGGTCTCATGTAATCCAAAGACCCAGCAATGGAGACGTAAAGTGCCCAGGCACTCACCCACCTGCTCTGCCTCAGACGCAGACAACCTCATCCCACTCCCTCTTCCCAACACCCATTTGCTCCCTCCTTTCAGCTCAGACATCTGTTCCACACCCACTCTTCACCACCCTCCCATCTCCCAGGAAATGCTGTCTGTCTGCAGCACCCTCCTTATCCCTGTCAGAGAATCATGTCCTCCCCTGTCCACCCTTCCACACCTACAGCACCCTGGCACTCCCCCACCCACCCACCCAGGCTGGCACTGTCAGTTCCAAGACACTGATGACATCTTTGAACAACATGGGCTATAAGGTCCCCATGCTGGGTCAGTGGGTGTGGTCATTGTGTGGTATTTGCTTATAAGGAAATATCACAGTGAACTCCATTAATTTGTACAGGTGATAATTTTAAACAGGCGGCTAAGATGGCTGAGTAGGTAAATGCTTGGTGTGCACAAACGATGCGTTTGGATCCCCACCATCCAGTAAAGAGCAGGGTGTGCCGGTGTCCACCTGTAATCCCAGTATTGGGAGGCAGAGACAGGAGGATCCAAGCAAGGGGCTGCTGGTCAGCCAATCTAGACAATCAGTGAACTCCACGCTCAAAAAATAGAGGGAGATACCTCTCTAAATGACTTCTAATGACTCTAAATGACTTCTGGCCTCTTTATATGTACACATAGGCATTTGCACACATGAATAATACACACACAAATAATTTCAAATAAATTTAATAATTTCTTGGCAATACTAGAGATTGAACCAGACTGAATCATACATGCCAAGCAAGAACTCTACTAAATTATGTCTCCAGGCCAGTGATTATTAATCTTGAAAAAAATTGAAAAGATGTCTATTTTTGTGTATAAGTGTTTTCTCTGCACATATGTACATGTGCTACATGCATATTGGCTCCTGCAGAGGCCAGAGGAGGGCATCAGATCCCCTGAAACTGGAGTTATAGATGGTTGTGAACTGCCATGTGGGTGCTAGGAACTGAGTCCTTTATAAGAACAGCAAGTGCTCTTAACTGCTGAGCCATCTTTCCTGCCTCTAAGAAAGCAATTGGGGTGGGGGGCAGGGGTTAGAGACAGAGGCTGTCCTGGAACTCACCCTGAAGACCAGGCTGACCTCGAACTCACAAAGATCCACCTCCTCTGCCTCCTGAGTGCTGGGATTAAAGGTGTGTGCCACCACTGTCTGGCAAGAAAGCAATTCTTTAAAGTGTCTAGAGGTTGGGGAGATGGCTCAGTAGGTGAGAACACTTGCTGTAAAGGCAAGAAATCTGAGTTCAAATCCCCAGCTTCCATGTAAGAAGCCAGACATGTGCACAAGTGCCCATCCCCCCAGCATTGGGGTTGGGGCAGAGACAGGACCCCAGGAGCTCACTGGTTGCCCAGCCTAGTCAAAGTGATTAGCTCTGGTGAGAGATCCTGCCTCAAAAGAGAAGGTGCCGAGTGACATCAGCCTCTGGCCTCTGCACACTCACATGAACACATGCTGCACAAGCATGGTCCTGCTCACACGGTCAGCTTCCCAGGAGACACTCTTGTCCTGGAGCATTTTCCCCAGGCAAGTAACACTGGAGCGAGCATGTCTCACTCCACCTGCTTCTCTCCCAGGTCCCTTTGCTCCCTGAATCCAGCCTGCTGTTTTCCTGTGTCTCCATCCGCCCCATCCCTGTCACTTCTGCTACCTTGGCCCCAGCCACATCAAGGCTTCTTCATTACTATACTAGGAGTTGTTTTCAAAACATCAAAAATATCCCAGAGCATCAGTCCCCCGGTGGAGTCCTAACCAGTATCTAAGGTCTTCCTTTGGCTCCTAAAGTTTATGTTCAATGGCTTCTGACCCAGAATCCTTCACTGGAGGCACATCTGTCTACAGCTCATTGGTTGTCGGAACCTCTGGGCTCAAGCTTCTTTTCTTTGACTCCCCTGGCTCTGAAAAGATCCTTGCTGCCATGGGACTTACTGGCTTTGCAGGTGCCGGCTTACTTTTGATGTGAGTTGGAAAATGCAGGTCCTCTGAGAACCCTGATGGCCCTTGCACAGGGAGGCGCTCCAAACCTGAGCTTTGAGGAGGAGGATGAGAGCAGTCCAGCAGCCAGGACTCCCTGAGTGTCTTCCCCAAGCCTGTCAGCAGCTCATTTTAAAAATGTGCTTTGGAAGCCAAGCGTGGTGGCACATCCCTTTAATCCCAGCACTTGGGAGGCAGAGGCAGACAGAAGTCTGTGAGTTCAAGGTCAGCCTGGTCTACAAAGTGAGTTCCCTATTTCTCAGGGGCCTCTGAATAGATCACACTATTCACTGTGAGGTCTGACCACCATCAGGCCCAGTGAGACCAAAGGGGAGCGAGGCAGGTGGTAGCTAATGTCACAACTTAGCAGGACACCTGCCAGGACACCTGACCAGTGCTGTGCTTCCTGGCATCTGAATGCTGCACCCCAGTGCCTGTTTTCCTGGGAAAGCCTCTCCTGATTGTGTGGGATCAGCCTCTGTGCCTTAGCCACGCATGAGGGGAAAAGTCACATGTCCAGCATTTGTAATAAGTGCTTTCAGGGCGTATATTTTATTATTTGAATTTGTTGGGTTATTCCAGAATAAGAAATTGAGCTCTGGGGCTGGAGAGATGGCTCAGCAGTTAAGAGCACTGACTGTTCTTCCAAAGGACCCAGGTTCAAATCCCAGCACCCACATGGCAATTCACAGGGCACAGGCCTTTAATCCCAGCACTCGGAAGGCAGAGGCAGATGGATCTCTGTGAATTCAAGGCCAGTCTGGTCTACAGAGTGAGTTCCAGGACAGCCAGAGCTATAAAGAGAAACCCTGTCTCAAAAAAACCAAAACCAAAACTAAAACAACACAAAAAAACCAACCAAACAAAAAGATTTTAAGTTGTTTGATTTCTTGACTTCTGTTATTTTATGGGAAATGGAGCTGGTGTGTTCTCTGACTACGCTTCTCTTTAGTGTTTTGTTTTCCAGCATGGCTTTTTCTAGTTCTTTATATATCAGGCTATGTTTTACATGCAGACCCAGAATTAGGAACTGTCCTGCTTCGCATTCTTTTGCTGTGATAAGACGATGACCAAAAGTGGCCTGAGGAGGAAAAGCGCTTCCTTGCCTCTGACATCACATCACAACCCATCATTGGAGGAGACAGGGCAGGAGCCTGGAAGCAGGAACTGAGGCAGAGTCCACAAAGGAGCTTTGCTTCCTGGCTCTCTCCTCCTGGCTTGCTCAGCCTGCTTTCTTACACTCCCCAGAACCACCTGCCCAAGGGTGACGACATACCTTCTACATCAGACATTAGTCAAGAAGAGGCGCTATTAGTATTTTTGTGGACTTTTTGTTTCATTTTACTTTGTTTTTCTTGTTGGTCTTTGACCTCTCTGTTTTGATTTCTGTTTTTATGGGGTTCTTTTGTGTGTGTATTTCCTGGGATCTTTTCTTTGCTTGCTTGCTTGCTTTTTTCTTGTTTTTATTTTCCAAGAGAGAGAGAACATAAAGTTGGATGGGTAAGGAGTGGGAAGGATTTGGGAGAGTTGGAGGAGGGGAAACCATGATCAAAATATATTTTATGAAAAGATTTTTTTTAAATAAAAGTGGATTTAAAAAAAGAAAGGAAGAAAATGCCCTCAGGCAATCTGAAGGAGGCATTTTCTCATCTTAGATCCCTCTTTCCAGACAACTCTAGTTTGTGTCAAACTCAAACAAAAAAACAAACACCCCACAAAAACGAGGGCAAGAACCTTCTGGAGTCGTCAGAGGGTGGAAGCTTAGAGGACAGATCTGGACAGGAACCGCTCCAGCCTTGGCTGCGCGAGGGTCACCCAGTGCCGTTTTCCTCACCTGCAGCACCCACAGCCAACACTGGCCACATGCAGTTAAGTGCTTCAGCACTGCACAGTGGGCCTCGAAAAGCCCAAGACAACAGCAATGACTGCACTGGTGGAGCAAGGCAGGGAGGCCCCTGTGACCCTGTGGTGGTCTGAATAATGATGGCCCCTATAGGGTCATATGTCTGAATGCTTAGTCACCAGGGAGTGGCACTGCTTGAGAGGGATTAGGAGGTGTGGCCTTGTTGGAGGAAGTGTGTCACAGGGTGGCGGGGGAGTGACCCTTGAGGTTTCAAAAGCCCTAGCCAGGTCTAGCCCCTCCTGCTCTGCAACCTGTGGATCCGGATGTAGAGCTACCAGCTCCTTCTCCAGTACCATGTCTGCCTGCATGCCACCGTGCTCCCCACCATGAGGATAATGGACAGTTTTAACTCCCTGAAACTGTAAGCAAGCCCCAGTTAAATGCTTTCTTTTCTAAGAGTTGCCTTGGTCATGGTGTCTCTTCACAGCAATAGAACAGTGACTGATACAGACCCCAAACTAATGCTGCAGTCTCACAGCTCAGTGCTACATGAGAAGCAACACGACCGGGCAGTGAAGCCTGGCATGTCTGTTTTCCCCACTGGACTGTTAGGGATATTAGATGAATGCAACCCATTGTGATCCCTTAGGAAGGAGAGGCTTTGGGGCTAGGGTAATAACAGGATAGTGTTCACTGACCCGTAGGGGCTTGGCCTCTACTCACTGGCCTCTCCCTTCTGTGTATCAAAGGTCAGTGGTACGCAAAGTGCTGACAAGCCTGAGAACTGGCATCCCATGACCCCACATGGCAGGTGATAGCTAGACCCCCTATGGTGGGGGGATGAACAAGTTCTCTTTCTTCCTATGAATAATGCAAACCACTCAGAAACCAGTTATAGTAACTGCAACCCCTTATGCCTGGAATAGACTCTGGGGAAGGGAGGCCAATCCAGCATGCAGCTACGATGCCAACGGGCAGGAAGAAGGGAGAAGACGCTCTGAGACCAGAGGAAGTGTGGGGAACGTGGGAAGGAGCTAGCCTTTGCATACTTGAGAATCCACTGAGATGCCCCACCTCACCCCCACCTCTGCCACTGATTGTAAAGTAGTATTGTCACTCTCATTTGGAGGTAAAGAAACTGAGGCACAATGAACTGCCCAAGGTCAATTGGCTGTAGAAACAGAGCTGGGACTTGAACTCCGGCGGGCCTTTTCTGGGGGCTTCTGCAGCAATTCTCAGCCTCCCAACAGGGAGGACCAGTACTTTCCTCCCTCAAGAAACACTAGACAGTGGTGGTTAGCACACATGCACATGGTATGTTAGGAGGACGAGTGGGACACTGTATAGCATCCTGCAAGCACGTGCCTATGTACCCCTACAATTAAACCCAACCCAATGGAAATGGTACATTGTGTCACTGGTACGTTTGTGTCCCAGTTGGGATCTGGAGAATAGCCTTTGGCCATGACTAAGCTAACCGAACGCAGCACTACCATCATGTCTCTTGGGCTCTTGCCTTCTGAGGGAAACTGATAATCACAGTCCTTCACACTCTTTTTTTTCAATTTAATTTTTTATTTTATGTGTATGGGAGTTTTGTCTGCATGTACGCCTGTGTACCCCTTGAGTGCCTGATGCCTGTGGAGGCCACAGGGTGGGCGTCAGAGCCCCTGAAACTGTAGTTACAGATGGCAGTGAGCTGCTGAGTGGGTTCTAGGAAGAGCAGCCACTGCTCCTGACTGTCGAGCCATCTCTCCAGCCCCACAGCCATCTTTCCTGCTTTCACCCACTGGCCTGTGAGCTGTCAGGCCCTGTACTGTGGCCTGCTAAGAAATGACAAGATAGGACTCATGGCATTGCCAGGCTTCGGAATCATTTTGGAAATGAAGAGACTGGAGCTGGGAGCTGTGGGGGTTGAAGCTGGAAGAATCTGGAGGCGGTAAGGCTGTGAGAGTCAGGCAAGAGCTCAAATGCAGGGGAACATTCTAGAACAGGGTGGGAACAAGCTAGCTGGAGGTGAAGCCTGGCAGCACGGCGCCCAGTGGCATTCTAGCAGCTGTCACCATTCTTTTCTGTCTTCAGAGATGAGCGTGTGATCCAGTTCTGACCCGTGGTGTGGAGGCTGTTTCTGGGATTTTCCCCACTATTTAAATGAGAAATGAAGAGGATGAGGGGGGGGGGGGAAGAGGGAAAGATTGCCGACTATCCTGAGTGTGAACACTATTTTGGCTAATGTAACTCGTACTGGAGTTTCAGGAAGCCATCTTGTAGTGGTGAGACACAGGCAAAACCTGACCAGCTCCCTGAGGGAATCACCACCGAATTAGCAGAGGAACCCTGGACTGGACCTCCTCCGTGCTTATCACTGCTAACTACATTGCTATGAGCCTGGCACTTTCTAAGGACATTTTATTTATTAATAGTCTCCTTAACTCTGGATATGGGAGTGATGGTGCCCACTGGGGCACCAGTGTCCCCAGGTTCTGGAGCTCGAGGTATCAGAGCTGGCTGTGTCTTGCAGGAGCAGCTTCCACGGTCCTAGAACTCGTCCAGCCTGAGCACATCTCTGCGGGGCACTGGGCATGCCCACACAGTGGACGGGTTAGGAAAACAGCCACAAGGCAGCAAAAGGTCTGGGAGCTGGTGCATCCTGGGACTGGAGGCTGCGGGCCCAGCATGACTGACTCACCTGGGCCCCACTGGGTCACGGTGCTTCCTGGAGCCGCCTTGCTTGTCATCATCCAGTCAGGCATGCTGCATTGCTCTCCACTCCCTTTTCTTTCAATCCCTCACTCTTTCTGCTCTAACTCTGCTGGGACCATCTTCCCCCTGTCCCTAACCCTTGAACAATGAAGTTTTCAGACTCAATCAAGTATAATACCAACTCTCCCAGAACCAACTTCCAGGGGCCAGACTCTAAATTCTATACTTTGGGGCACTGGGTATGTGTGCTTAGACACTGGTAGATGATCTCCACAGCCCAAGGATGATGTCAAAATGACCCCTTTCCCTTTCCTGCTGACCATGCTAGGCCACATGGACTCTGCTCAGGACTCTGCCAGGGGGGACTGTACACAGGAGCCATAGAGCCCTTCTGAAGTGTCCTTGGCAGATGCCACCCACCTGGTCTCACGCACCATCTGAACTGAGGCTTGAGAAACAATGCAGAAGCAGACAGTTTATACAGACTTTATTTGTCACCCAAAGAGGTGAGCACTCACAAGGGTGGGCAGGCTGAGAGGGACACTGTCACAGTTACTGGCCCTGGGCCATAGACAGCCAGGAAGGGGTCTTGTTTCTACCATATATTGCTACAGAATGATCACAACGACACATTTTATTCCCGGTTCTATTTACGCCATGGAAAGGGTACATTTCTTACACTAAAAATATAGACTTTGGAATTTCTAAAACAAAAATATCTGTCTCTACACGAGACCTACTAGAGAGAAGAATATAGAAAAAGGGGAAATGTACCAGCACCTCAAGTTGTCCCCTTCATGGGAAGGTTGCTGCTGTGCTCTCCACGGGACACCATCAACTGCTTCTAACCAATCAACAGAGACAAGAGATATCCTCTTGGAGGAAGGGAGAGGGACAGGAAGGATCTTGGCTTCTTTCACAAAAGGAGTAATTGTACATTCAGGTTGGCGCTTCAGGAGCCAACATTGTTGCACAAGTAAAAACCTGCATGTAGAAGTTGCCCATAAACCTGCTAAGCGATGCCCAAGCCAGCCGACTGCGGCAGGGCTTAGAAAAGGGTTGGGGGTGGGAGGGTGGTTCTCCTTCTTGCTCAGAAACCATCAGCTAGGGAAAAATGCTCTGTATTTACAGCCTATGCTGAAAGTGGGTTAGACTGGGGAGGTGGGAGTGCTATTGCATCTCTCTTCATAAGGACCAGAAACCATTCCATCCCTCTTGAACATAGAACCTCCTAAAAGGATTTACACCTGTGAGGACTCATATTCCTGAATGCTACTGAAGGCCCCATTCCTCTTGCACACTCTGAACAGCAATAGTTACTTCACACCTCCTTTGCTTATGAAAATTATTCTGGCCACCAAAAAAAAAAAAGGTAACTAAAGAAAAAAAGTAACTGAGTCGGCCATCCATCTCTATAATTAATGTTAAGAGAGACCAAGGGCAAGCCAGGTATGGTACACATGCCTGGAATCCCAGCATTTGAAGGCAAAAAAAAAGAGAAAATGCTGCAAGATCAAGACTAGCTTGATCCTCACAGTGAGACCCTGTCCCACAGAGCAAGAGTGTTGGAGGGTGGCACCAAGAATGTCTTATAGCTATAGCAGAAAATTTGCTTCTATTTGGCTTTTGAGTGTGTTTTCCTGTTACTGTGGATGGATGTAGATCAATACAGATGAAAACGGGAGCTTAAGAATGCTTAGTCCCTCCTCAACTGGTCAGGTCAGAATATAACATGCAGTCCCTTTCCTGAGAGCTTCAGAAGCAGCTGAACTAGCAGCTCTCACCTCAACTGATGGTACCGTTAGGACCTCTGATTGGATTCTTTCCTCTGGGGGAACTTAAACAATGGAGGGAAGAGCTGAGGGAGAGAAAGAAAGGGTTCTGGGAAAGCTGAGGCAGAATGGGCAGGGGTATGGGTGAGGTCTCACCTGGCTAGCCAGGGGCTGGCTGAAGGATTTCTACCACAAAGAAGCCAAGATGGTGGAGACCAATCAGTGCAGGACCTGAGAATGTCCTTCAAAAATGGGGCTTGGAAACGTGATGAGTATGAGAGAGAGGGGAAAAAACTGGCCAACCCCACTATTTAAGAGCCGTGGGAGCCGGGAGATGGTTCAACAGTTAAGAAGAGGGCCCGGGTTCAATTCGGTTCCCAGCACCCACATGGCGGCTCAGAACTATCTCTAACTCCATTTCCAGGGGATCCAGTTCCTTTTGATCTCTGCAGGTACTGGGTACACATGGTACAAAAACATACATGCAGGCAAAACACCCATACATATACAATTAAATTAAATTTAAATTTAAAGTCCTAGGAGGAAGTGCTGTCGGCCTGACAAAAGATCTTCAGTCACCGGTACAGTGGCAAGGAGACATATATGACACAGTGTGTCTGATGGTCATTAAACACAGAAGCAAAACCAGGAGGCCGAGGACGGAGCCAGCCCATGCTTCAGGAGACACAGACACTGCAGTCACTAGACGGGACACACATGGAGAATCGCCGCTCCCCTGACTCAGAAGGACGTCTGCAGAGCTGAGCAGGGAGGGGATAAAGTGGAATTGGGGAAAAACCACAGACTCTCAGAGCGAAGATTGAAAGAAAGGCGGCAGCCATCGCTGCCCGAGCCTTTGGGCAGGCTGTGGACTCGGTGGATACCAGGTTTTTATCCAACATTTATGAGTAATTTACAAGTCTGTTCCATTACCAATGAGAAGTCAGGACTATTTGCATTATCTTTTTGGAGAGATAAGTTTCACCTTCCCTCTACCATGAAGGCAGGCTCCTATGATTAAGGAGACCCAGGATGGGGCTGTTTGTGGAAAAGCCCCGGGGCATCCTGACAAAGCTTTCCAGGTTGCTTGTGTATTATGCAGCTAAACACATTTGGCAATCATTCCGTACATCTCTTCAGGTCTCCACTTTTCTCTAGACCAAACCTTCCCTGATAGTCATCAGGAAGGAATGGGAACCTTTCATCCTTTCCCTTGGAGCCAAGGCTCCATTTGCCAACATACCCTTAAGTCCCAGCCCCCTACCCCTGGCCCCGCCATTGTGTTCACATTGCCAATTGACATCACCAGCATGTCAGGATATTGACTGGCAACACTCAAGATGTGTCTGAAAGCTACCCTTGTCACGTCTCTGGTCCCAGCAAATGTGGGTGTGAGGTCCCACAAGTGCATTGCCCAGAGTTAAAGAAGGGGGACCTGCACCCTCCAGACCGGCGGTGGTGGCGTAACATGTACAGGCAAAGCAAGCACCAGTGCTGGGGAAGGGACATTCTCTTAGTGACAAGTGCTCCTCCTCACTGTGGCGCACTCTCAGGTGCACTGGGCAAAACAGGAAAATACAGGAGGAACAAGATGGGGCAGGAAAAGGGGGTATTGCCAGAGGATCAAAGCTGCGAGTTCATCTCATTGCAATGAGAAAGATGCAAGTTAGAGAAAGTATCTGGAGGGGCTGGAAAGTTATCAAAAACAAAAATCTTTGCCACTGACAGGCTGCCTTTGAAACATTCCAAGGTGGGCACAGTTATTAGGCCTGTCCCCAGGTGATGCACTTGGAACCTTGGCTCTCAGGGACTTTAACGTCCACTGATTTCTAAGAAACCCACCTTCCTCAGAATGTACTAACCTGAGAACAAGTCAAAGCTGTTGCTGAGACAGATCTCTCATGAGTAAAGATCAGACAAGCCAGGAACAATGCCCACATTCCAGAGGAGGTCATTTTAGGATTTGAAAGCAGGGTGGCACTCAACCAACAGGCACTCAGTAATGCCTACCACTATTTTACAAAAGTGTGGCTGGTGTGTCCTGTACCAATTGTCAAATATCTTGAAAATCATCTCTGTATCAACGTGACAGTGGTCCCAACAGGTAGAGAGGTAACGGGTAACACAGGGTTCCCTTCCACACCAAAGACTTTGAGAGAATGACTACACGCCTCCTCGGTATCTTCAGAGTCCAAGGGCAACAAACTGTAATAGAATGATGCAGTAGTTCCTCCCCGTGTGTGGGTCTCTGGACAGAGACTGTCCCAGGTGGAAAACCAGCCTGACCAGCTTGCTAGTCGCACTCTGAAAGGGGAGATCTGTAAGTGCTGGGGCCCAAACCCTTGATGGTAGTTTTGGAACAAAATCATCCTTTTAAATCTAAGTACCCAAACTGACTTCACCATTTACAGATCATTTTTTTTTTTTTTTTTGGTTTTTCGAGACAGGGTTTCTCTGTGTAGCCCTGGCTGTCCTGGACTCAATTTGTAGACCAGGCTGGCCTCGAACTCGCAAAGATCCGCCTGCCTCTGCCTCCCAAGTGCTGGGATTAAAGGCGTGCGCCACCACTGCCCGGCTACAGCTCATTTTTTAGCATGGCTTTTACACCTGAACTTCCGTCAACAACAACAAAAAAATCGATGATGAGGAAGCCATGTGGCTGAAGGCGGTTTTGGCCCACTGAGAGATGAGGATGGTGACTAAGGCAGCTAAGGAGAGTCCATGAGCACTTGGGTCTCTACAGAATAGAGTAACAATGTCGCCTCGAGACATGGCAGCAGGTTGCCAAACAGTCCCCGAAATGTCCAATAACAATCCAGGTCCACCCTTTGTCCCACAAACAACTGTCATCAAGTCTTTCCTAGAGAGTTACAAACAAACAGTCCTGGTAACAAATCTTCAGGCCTGGAAGTCTTCCTGGCGTCTAAACTAGTTCCTTCCATAGAACATTAGACTCCTCTCTATTCCCAAGGAAACCAAGAGAAGATGGCTACCCTCCCATTGCTGCCAGCTTCACCTGGGCCTTTCCTGAAATCAGCTAAGCTCTGGCTCTCTCACTCTGCCCTGCATCTTCCCAGGGTCTCATGACATGGTGTGAACTGCTTCTGGCAGTGATAAGGATGACCCCAGGCCAGGGGCCTCTTGCCAGCTGCGGCGGCCACTGCTGACACTTGCATGGCAGAGCTCGGGTCGCAGACCCATTGTGGTGGAGCTCGTTCCAACATCCCCTTCCCAAGCAGAAATGGAGCTGAGGCACAGGCTGCTTGTGAGCCTGCAGCTGACGACAGGCCCAGGGGCCTTCCCCCTCTTGCTTCTCTGCTTCCACCACAAGCCATCGTTCAGGAAGAAGGACCTCATGGAGGAGTCCTCAGTGACAGAATGGACCCATGTGGCAGCTTACCAGGCCAGCAGAGTATCAGAGAAAATGTCTGTAGAAGGGGAAGCTGGCTTTTAATGGTGGCATTTCTGAAGAGAAAGAGTTTGAAAGGAAGCAACAGGAGGCGGTCCTGATGATGCCCCACTGGTGCTTGGCTGCTGGTATGCAGGTAGCTGGATGTCCTCCAAACGCTCACAGAGAGTGACTGAATGCTTCCATGTGGCATGGCTTTGAGATGATCAAGAACAGGGCCAGACTCAGCCCGGCTTCTTCTCTGAGAGACTCACCATTTTCTTGAAAACCAGAACTTCTCTGAGGCACCTCATGGCCCGAATCTTCCACCCCGGCAGAGATTCTCAGTTGAACAGGCTGTGTAACAATGTTACAGTTAGACTTGAAGGGACATGTGACTCGCCTGCCCTCACAATTCTCTGAAGATGCTGCCGCAACTAGGATCCGGCTGTATTTTAAGTTCATTTACAAGTTGACTAGTTCTCAACTAAAAATAACACAAGTGTTATACATCTCCACAGCTGCCTGGATTTTCCTCTGAGAGAAGCAAGAATCTGTGTTTCTCTCGTGTTCAACACAGATCTATTTTAACCCATTCAGAGAAGATGCCACCACGCCACGCCAGGGCAGCTGGGTTGGTCCTTACCAACCTCATCAGTACTAGCACCCTCATTTTGCCACTGAGCTGAATGCCAAGTTATGTGAAGAAATAAGAGCAGGACCCGCTTTCCTGGCTTCCAGCTATTTTGTTTCTAACAGAAACTGTTAACTGCATCAAGACCTTGGACTCTGTCTTTAGTTATCTGATGAGGTCAGTGTAAGTGGTATTTTGCGCTAAAATCAGTAACTTACATACATGGCGTTTCTTAATGCAGGTGAAGACAACTCTAATTCCCTTTAACCTGATTAACATTGATCTATGCTATTACTAAATTATATAGAGACATTTCTTTGAAGAATTAAAAGAACTGTTGTGTTTGCCACAGTTCTCACTTCGGAACCTAAGTAGGTTAAAGTCTGGGCCAATACTATCAGATTATTTATCAGTGTTAACAGTATTGATCCAGACATTTAGCAATTTTCCAGTTTGTGTGGTTGCGGTAACAAGAGACAACGTTTAGATTCTGAAATGAGAAATTTTCTCCAAGTGGGATTAAAGGAACTAAACAGATATAACAGATTTACATTCTAAAATTATTATAGCCTGAACTTGGGAGTGGACAGTTTGGAGCAGCCTGTCTCTTCAAATATTTGCAAACTTTTTATTTTTATTTGCCTTACTGTACGGTTACTAACATTTCTGTTACGTGCTAGACAAATTCAATCCTACAAAAGTAACACATACATTTACCTTCAACATTATTTCCATCTTCAAAAGACAAAAGTAAATAAAAATGAGAAGTTAGAGTTCTCTTTACCTTTTTTCCTTTGCATTTCCAGAGTTTATACTGAGAGCTTTCCAGACCGTGGTTTTAGGCATTTCATCGGATATATTAATCTCAGAAGGGTCACATCTGAAATCAAAGCTTAGGCAATGAATATAAAACACGTAAGTGAAGGGTATGTCCTAATTTACCATGACACCACCCTACCAGAAGGGAAAACGGCTTGAGGACGGAGCCTGTCCATCTTGTCCACAGCCAGAAGAGGCCGGCCCTGCAGAGGCAAGGTGGCCTGAGAGTAGTGCCGCAAGCTGGCCATGGCCGCAGGCTGGCCGATGCCCGGGTGGTGCTAGTGTTTCGCAAGCGCTTTCTTGGTGTCTTGACACCCCTGCTGCTGTGTGAAAGACACTCCCTTTCATTCTCACTACATAACCGAGTCTCTTCCAATTATAGTTTACAAGTTATTAGCTTATTACAAGTTACTATTGGCTTTTAGAAGTTGTTAGCTTAACAATCACAGCAAAAGAAAATAATCACAATCCTCATTTTGAAGGCATAAAACCCAAAGTTTTCAGGTTGAGTGCCCATCAAAAGTCAAAAAGCAGCAGAGTCAAGACCCTAAACACAGTCCTTGGTCCTCGGGAGCCCTGGAGCCATCTATGGGCCAGAGAGTCTCCTGAAATGTGAACAGAAGGGACAGCATCCCACAGGAAAAAGAACATTGGTCCTGCTTCTCTGAGAGAGACATGAAAGCTTCCACAACAGCACACAGACACCTTCTTAGGGACCACAGAAAATATTTCCTGATTTATCCACAGGTAAACCACATCCAGTCCAATTCCCCAGAATCTGTCAAGACTTTCTTCTTTCTCTCGCCTTCCTCACCTCTAGGCTTCTTCAGCCTGGATATGCTGCTCCCCAGGAGACTCAAATCCACACCCAGGGGTTCAGTACGTGTGCTCTGTGGTGAGCAATAGGTTTTGTAGAGAAAAGGCTAAGACACCAGCACAAGGCTTGTCTGGGCTTCAAGATCACTGTCCCCTTAGCTCCCTGAACTAAAAATGTTATAACCCACATTGGAGAGGACTGTCCCCAAAGGCAGGCCCAGGGGTAGGCATTCCATGCCAACCAGGCTGGAGAACACTTTGGAAATGAAGGCCACACCCTCTTGACCTTAGGAAAGTGGAAAAGAACACAGGGTTCAGAAGTAGAAAGATGGAGTCTGAATCCTGACCTTGTGTCAGCAGTACTGTGACCCTCCCTTGCACAAATCAGGAAGTGGACAGAGACACAAGCATCCTCCTGAATGCCCTGACGTGGAACAAGGCACTTGGGTACACTGGCTCCCTGCCTCTCTTCTTGTGACTTCCAGTCACACAGAGCAGGGCGCACAGCCGGCTTTCGGTACACAGTGGAATTGAAAGCTGTTTCTACCACTGCCTCGCTCCTCAGCGCACAGTGTCACAGGAACCCCAGCAGCAAGCTCTTTAGTACTGGGGAACTTTACCTGAAGCTGATGTTCTTGTCAGGACTACTTAGCAACTTCCTGCTTTCGAGGGGGAACTTATCACCCCCAACGTCCAACATCTTCTCAACTTCCTGGAAGAAGAGAGAATGCTATTATTATCAGGTCCAAAGGAAACTCCCAAACTTCAAAAGCTAGTGCATATGCCCAGAAATGAGTCTTGGCTCAGCTCAAGCTGGACCGTACCCACCGCCCCTCGGGAAGCTGCGAAATGGGCACCTGCCTGCCAGAAAGGGCCACTTCTGGTGGGGTGTGCTTGCTAGCTCCCAGGCTGCTGCCCGCTCATGGGCTTCCCCCCTCCCAAACACTCGTTCTACCTAACAGCAAGGCTTTCCTTGCTCCCGTCCCCCATCGCTGCCCTCACAGGTGACCCTGGCCAGGTCACGTCTCTTTTTCTCTCTGCCCTGGACTCCTCAGATGCCTCTGCATGGCTGATCTCTCTTACCTACGACAACAACAACAAAAACCTTCTCCTTATCCATGGAGTGGCCATTTTGGTAGTTGTTTGTCACACCCTAGCTTCCAATTATGTTTTGGACCAAGTAAAATTGAGAGTCTTCCTCAGCCTATTTTCTACCACCACAAACACCCACATAGTTTTCACTGACACTCATATAATTAGGTCTTTCTGCAGGTTCAACTCCTCACAAAAAGTGAGGCACCCAAACAATAGTACAGAATGTAACCAAAAAACAATAATAACAGGAGTGTGAGTA
>CAJQZJ010033609.1:4885917-4906025 GCA_907164525.1 Lophiomys imhausi | reverse complement strand
CTCTCCCCCTCCTCACTCTCCCCCTCCCTCTCTCCCGCTCTCTCCCTCCCTCTCTCTCCCTCCTTCCCTCTCTCTCTCCCTCTCTCTCCCTCCCTCCTTCCCCCTCTCTCTCCCTTCCCCCCCCCTCTGCTCTGGGCTCTTCCAGATGTCTCTGGCTGTTCTGCTCTCCCTCACATCTACAATAAAAACTTTCCCCTCAGCCTCACCACTGAGTGTTCATGTCGTCAGTTTATACATCATATGTGTAACTTTTTAGTAAATTGATATTTTTACTATAGATTCCATTTTATATTGTTTAACACATAAAATATGTTCATATCTTCAAGCATTCTTTAAATTTTTACTTTTACATTACTGTATAATATTCAGTTATAATTTAATTTCTTTTTTGTGCTAATAATTGTACTTAAACATTCATTTATCTATTCATTTGTATGTGGGAGGGAGGGTTCTGAGAGAGACATTGTGTATGGAGAAGTCAGAGGACAACTTCAGGGAGTCGATTCTTCCCCCAGTGGATGGACACCAGGTGACAAGTGCCTTCCCCAATGGATGAGCCGCCTTGCTAGCTTCTAGTTATTTTACAGGAGCATAAGCAACATATTTTCTGTATTGCTTGTATAGTGTCAGGATATGCTTTAAAACTTAGAGTTGATGGGTCAAATGGCATAAACATTTTTCTTTCTGATATAGTCTTGTGTTGACCAGGCTCTTCCTGAACTCCGGCGTTCAAAACGTCCTCCTGCCTCAGACTCCCAAGTGCTGAGAAAGTAAGTGTAGGCCACAGCACCTAGCTTAACACACATGTATATTGCATGTGTGTGTGTTGGGGGTTGCCAACACATATGTATGTACGCCACGAGGTTGCCTGCTGACCAAAGAGGCCAGAATGGGGTGTTGGGTCCCTTGGAACTGGAAATGGTTGTGAGCTGCCAGATGGGTTCTGGGAACCAAACCTGGATCCTCTGCAAGAACAGCCTGTGCTATAACCATGAGCCATGTCTCCAGCCCTTGCATATGTATATTTAAGACTCTAATCTAAGCTGTTCTCTGAAGAGGTGTCTCCAACTCATAGCAGCACCTTCAGTGTGTGTGTGTGTCCTGTTCCAACCTCAGTGTTAAAAAGGTTAGTTCTTGTTGATTTAAATTTTGTTGTCAACTTGGTAAGTGGAAAAAAACTCTCAGCAGTCAGGGATGGTGATGCTACAGGCAGGAGGAAGACAACTTTTCTCAATTGTTTCTGTGTTTTAAGATTTCAAGTTTTTAAATAAATTCAAGACATTAGGAAATTTTAAGTTAAAATATGGTTGAAAAAGATGGCAGTGTCTGCTGAGTGACAGGGTCCCTTCCAAGCCAGAGCTGGCACAGATAGATTAGATAGATGGATAGACAGAGAGACAGACAGACAGACGGATAGTGTCTTAGGTAGGGTTTCTGTGGCTGCAACAAAACACTGTGACCAAAAAACAAGTTGGGGAGAAAAGGATTTGAGGCCATGGAGGGGTGCTGCCTACTGGCTTGCTCCCATGGCTTGCTCAGTATGCTTTCTTATAAAACCCAAGACCGCTGGCCCAGGGATGGCACCACCCACATTGGACTAGGGCCTCTCCCACGGATCACTAACTGAGAAAATGCCGCTGGCCCAGGGATGGCACCACCCACATTGGACTAGGGCCTCTCCCACGGATCACTAACTGAGAAAATGCCTTCCAGCTGGATCTCATGGAGGCCTTGCCTTAGCCGAGGCTCCATATTCTCTGAAGACTCTAGTTTGTGTCGGGTTGGCACAAAACCAGCCAGCACAGATACATACTTTGAAGGGTGCTCTTTGGGGCAGCTGGACTGGGACACTCCCGGCCCTTTCACTTCTGGGCTTGCTGTTTTCATCTTGCCACACACCCTTTCTGTGCATGTTCAACCCATGGGCTCAGAGTCTACCATGTAGATGGCAAGGTGCCAACTGCTGAGGGTGATGAAGGACAGAAAGTCCCAGGCAAGCAGTGTTTGCAATTAGGTGCATAATAACCAATAATGGGTTTTATACACGTCAAATCGGATCTTCTGGAAGAAAAGGTGTCATCGGATCTGAGAATCACGGTGTGCATGTTCATATTTTAGTGTGAGCCTGGGGTAAAACAAAGTGAGAAACCACTAGCTACTAACTCCAAATATGAAGGGCAGACATGGCCTGCCCTTCCTCAGCTAAGGACACCTTGGGGTAACATTCTGAACCCCTCAGTATAACCCTGACATGCTGCCTTCCCACACGGCCCTTGTGGTAGAAGTTAGGCCTTTAGTAAGTTAGTAGGCAGTTCAGATCGCCATCTGGCAGCACATAGGAGGAGCTCGGTGTTCCTTTAACCTGCTGAAATGGACATGGTCAGAGCCCACTTGTGGTCAGACAATATGCCCTGTTGAAGGGGCGTGGCTAAGAAACTGAGCAAGCATGCAGATGACATCAGTTGCCGTGAGAAGCAACGGGACGGCTGGACATCTCGAGAAATCTTGTGGACCCTGGAGACTGCCAAGGATCGTGAGATAATGCTGTGATATATAAGCCAGAGAACTCCATGCGGTCTCCCTCTTCCTCCTGCCCTCACCGACTGAGAAGTCATGTTGGAGAAGTGCATAGCAAGGCACACCATTTACAGTATTTAGACTTGGTAACCCAAGGTAATGGCATGGCATAAATCCTTCTGAGAGAGAGTTCCTTGAAGGTGTCTGTTTTGGGGCCCCAGAGTGCTGGAAAAGTGAGCAAGGCAAGTGGAGTTTGGAAGCTGCTTGGAGAGGCTTAGGGCCGTGAGACTTGCCTGAGCCAAAAAGACCATGGAGGTGAGTCTCAGCTGTGGGAAAAGCTGCCCTCAGTTTGGCGATTAGAACAGACTGACTTTATAAGCCAGTCAGGATAAATTGGCCTTGCTAACTGGCAAAGGAAGGCCCAACGGACAATAAGCTTTGAAAAGGACTGACTGCCAAGACTGCTGTAAACCAAGTCACCCTGCACGGACCTACGCTAAGAATATTAATATCCTTTTAAGAAAGTTAAAATAGTGTCAGTTAAGTGTTTTTAGATAGGTATTAGAGTGTTCTTGGGTTATAGATTTTAGATTATAGGCTTTAGGTATTTTATAGGTTGTTTTTAAGTATTAATAAATGTAAGTGTTCATAAATAAAAATATTCTGTTACAGGCCCTCCCTCCCTCCCTCTTTCCATTCTGTAAATCGAGCCCCTGAATGATAAGGCTGGAGCAGGACAAGACTCTACCTCCTCCTCCTTGACCTTCTTCTTAGCGTCATCCAGCTTCTTCTTTTTGCTTTCAGGCATGAGGTCATCCAGCCAGCTCAGCTCACGCTTGGAGAAGCAAAAGTCCATGACTTTCCTGACGAAGACCAAGGCCAGGACCTGACACGGAGAGAGTGAGGGAAAGGGTGAGCGAGCTTCCCTCACAGAACTGAAAGCAAAATGGCGTCACAGCAGTCTAGGGCACGTCGAGCAAAACTGGACTCAAGATGATCACAGTGGCAGCCACCTACTGGGTGCCACTGGCACCCGACCCTGGGGCTTTTCACATTATTTCATTTTAAAACTTTTGTACACTTTACAGATATGTTTTGTTTTATTTTATGTGTATGTATGCACATGTACTATGTGTGTGCCTGGTGCCTATGGAGGTCAGAGAGGACATCAGATCCCCAGCAACTGACATTCAATCCATAACACAAATGAACAGAATATCCATTACTCAAGCTTAGACGTGAGACAACACGAACAACAGGGAAATAAACCAATGTCATGTGATGTACCTAGGATAGCAGAAGCCACAGAGGCCGACAGCAGAACTATGGTTGCCTGCAGGCTTGCAGGAAGGGAGACTGAGGGGCAGCAGTTCAATGAGTCTGCAGATTCTGCTTTGCGGGATAAAGGTCTAGAGATGGATGGTGATGCCGGCCCCATGGTGTTCTTAATCCCACCCACACCCTTAAAAACAGTGAACATGAGAAACTCTACCGTATACCAATTTTACCATAATTTCAAAAAAATAACATGAATAATTTTTATGAAAACAATTGTCATTCACCAGCCAGGCTGCACACCTTTAATCCCAGCACTCGGGAAGCAAAAGCAGGTGGATCTCTGTGAGTTCAAGGCCAGCCTGGTCTACAGAGTGAGTCCAGGACAGCCAGGGCTACACCAAAAAAAAAACCTGTCTTAAAAAACAAAAGAGCTGCTGTGCCTGGTGGCACACGCCTTTAATCCCAGCACTTGGGAGGCAGAGGCAGGTGGATCTCTGCAAGTTCAAGGCCAGCCTGGTCTACAAAGTGAGTCCAGGACAGCCAGGGCTACACAGAGAAACCTTGTCTCGAAAAACCAAACCAAACAAACAAACAAAACAAAAGAGCTTACCATCATCGGGAAAATAATGGCAGCTGGTGAGGCCTTGATGACCCAGAGCAGGACGAGGCAGGAGAGCTGGGTGAGCGTGAAGAGGTGCACTTTACGCAGAGGCACGTGCCGCAGGTAGATGAAATCCGGCTGGTGTTTTGCGGGCATCCCGAAAAGCTTCAGGCGATCAAAGAACTGGAAGGAAGAGCTAGCATTGATTTCTGGGAGGTCTCTCAGGCCAGAAGCCTCCACCACCTGCTCTGCTCTCAACAATAGCTAACACCATTTCTACTGGAGAGAAGTGGAAAGTGAGTCTGAGACGACAGGCAGTCTGGTCAGGTCAGTAAGTGGCAGTCACAGAGACCTGGTGAAACCACCTTTTCTAATTCCAGGTGCAGATGTCTTTCTCCCCTTCTGCATTGCAGCTGTGGAGAGCACCCCAGGGTGGTGACCACAAACCAACTGCATCCCTGCGCTTACTCAGAACCAATGCCATCCAGGTGTGGTTACACACAGCAGTAATTCCAGATAGGCTGGGATAAAAGGACCACCAAGAGTTTGAGGCCAGCCTGGGCTACACAGTGAGTTCCAAAACAAACTGAGCTACAGAATAAGACAAATTCCCTTCCCTGAAAACCCCTAAATCCCCAAACCCTAACTCTCTTGCTTGTTCTTTGAAGAATTTGAAGGATAAATATATTGACAAGATCAAATGAGACCTCTTAAAACTCTGGACAGAGGAATTATGATATTCTGGAGCCAGTGAGGTGACTCAGGAGTAGAAGCTTGCTGCTGTACAAGCCTGAGGACCTGAGATCAAATCCTGGGGTCCACATAAAGGTGGAAGGAGAGAAAGTTGTCCTTTGACCACAACATGCATGCTGTAGCACGTGTATCCCCTTACAAGCACATACATCACACATATATCACACACATCACATCACACACACACATCATATCACATCACATACACACACATACACACACATCACATCACACAGACATCACACACACATCATATCACATCACACACACACACACATCACAGACATGCACACAGAGAGTACCGCCATACTGTGGCATGCATGTGGAGGTAGAGGACTACTTGCACAGGTCGGCTCTCTTCTTTCACCAAGGTTCCAAGGAGAGAGCTCAGGATGTCAGGCTTGGCGGTGAGCACCTTTCCGGCTGAACCGTCTTGAGGCCCTGTTTGGTTCTTTCATTAATGTCTGATGTTTCGGGTTCAAGTCTACAGGAACTTGGCAAAGCATCCCTGATTTAATGCCAAATAGCCATTGAATAAAAATGACTAAAACTGTGACATCCAGCTATGTCCTTCTGGAAGTCAATACTCTCACACCAGCATGACCCTATTTTATACCCCATATCTGAAGACATTTCTTGGCCAAATGGCAAGACTGGGAAGTAGTTTCTCAGGAACTGTTTGTGCCTCCCTTGGGGTATTGTAAAAGTTAACTTTTATTTGCCTGTTGAAATTATCGTCTCCGAGGCTTACGGCCTCCGTCTGCTAACCTAGGCCTAGTCCTGGAATCTTCTAGCCTCCACACAATCTAACCCAGGCCTAGAAGTTTTCAGACTCTGAGATTTACTACTGAATAATCTCACCCTTTCTAGTTCTTTCTGAACTCTGGCTGGCTGGTTCAACTCAGCTGTCTGGCTCAAACTTTTCTCCTAGCTGACTGATTCAATCTGGATTCTCTTAACTTCTGACTGAATTTCTCTGCTTGGTCTCAAACTAACTCCAGCAATCTGTTCTAATATTATGGCTCTTTCTCATCCTCTGGTTTATTCTCTCTTCATCTGGGTCTAGCTTGTTCTCTCTGCAAGTCTCTGTAAAACTCTCCCAGTAAAAACTGCCTTCTCTCTCTTTCCCTCTTCACTGCTCTCTCTTAAGTTACCTTTCTTTCCTCTCTCAGAGCTGGGCATATCCTTTTCTGTCAAATCTTTCTCTGATTCATCACTGTCTGCCTCTCAACTAGACGTCATTATAAAAAGCTGGGTGCTTCTTCTACAAACTAACTTTACCTTGTTTGGGATTAAAGTGTGTACTAAGGGCATGTCTGCAATTCCAGCCAGATCACACAGACCTAGAAGGTCTTTAGATGTGATCAGAGCAGCCATGTGTCTGGATTAAAATTCTTCTACAGGACATTGTGCCTCTCTGGTCAAGAGAAGTGAATAGAGAGCAAGAGACATGGCCCTGGCTGAACCACACAATACCTGGATTCCTTGTAGAGAAGAGACTCCCATGTAGAGGAAAACTCCGTAGAGCACAGGCATCGGGATAAACTGCGGATAAAGGAACAAGACAGGAAATGTGGCATCCCAGCAGTGCTTAAGTCTATCCATACTTTTTGAATCAGGGTCTTACTGTGAAGCCTTGGCTGGTGTGGAACTCACTATATAGACCAGGCTTATGTTAAACTCACAGACACCTGCCTCCTGAGCGCTGGGACTAAAGGTGTGCACCACCATGCCCCGTCTATACAAAATTTCAATTCCAAAAATGAAACAAAGCAACAGTTTCATAAATACTGTCTTTGCTTCTGCTGTCTCTCCTTCATTTAAGGTGGAAACAAAAGCATAAGCTGCTGATGATCAAAACCGTTTTGCTCTAATTGTTACGTTAGGTAAATTGCAAGCCTCATGTCTCCTTCCTGGATATAAGTGCACAGATGGGGACACACACACACGGCCATGTGTGTACACACTTCACAGATGTAATTTAAATCTTCTATAATCATCATCACATCCTCAGGAACTTAGTGTACCTCGACACAGACTGAAAAAAAAATGTATGTTTGCTGACCTAAGACTTGAGGGTAGCAGAGAGGAATATGTTGAGAACGTGTTAGTCTGCGCTTTTAAGTGTCCACACAGCATGTGAACTTGGCTTTCCTTTCATATCCTTTCAACTCTCATAAAACCTTCACACAAGAGTGAAGTAGAGAAACGCGCCTCCAAAGTCAAGGAAGGGCGCATGTCCTCGCTCAAGATTAAACTCGGTTTTTGTTTGTTTCCCAGGCTGGCCTCGAACTTGCTGTGTAGAAGGACCAGAAGGATGGCCTAAACTCTGATTTTCCTACCTCCATCCATGTGTGCCATGCTGCCTGGCTGCTACAGTGCTGAGGAGCCTGGTGCCACTACGCGGTGTTGCACGTCCCTAGTCCCTCAGTTGGTTTTCTTCCTGAAGCTACATGACAATATACTTCCTTTCAGAGTCAGAAAGGCCACATTGGACTTTATGTCACCCCCACTCTAGAGTGACTAGACATTCCAGTTGGGGACAAGTTTGTAGTACTGTTGGACAGTGTTTGTGCTGGTGGCTATTATCAACGTGACCCAACTTAAGAGTCTCCCGAAAAGAAGAAGCTTCAGTTAAGAACTGCATGTGGGCATGTGTAGACAAAGCCTTTTAATTATCCAATATATACAATCTGCTTTATGTTACTGTACTTAATTCATTGTGCTTAACACCTCTACCCCCCTTCCACCCCTCGTTCCCTTCAACACCCCAACCATAGGTGGGAGAGAAAGAAGGTTAGAGGGAGAAGGGACATAGGTCTCTTTGAACTACTTCCTGCAGATTAGGGTCGTTGGATTCTTTGGGGGTAACACCAGTCTCATTAGAAGCCCAGCAAACCAGGAGACAGCAGCAGGAAGAATAAGCAGCAGTTTGGGGAGCACCAGCAGCTGGGAGAGCAGCAACCGCTTTCTACCTTGTAGCCCTTTCTCTTCCTTGTAGAGCTTTCTCCTACTTCTCTGTAAAGCCTCTTTACTCTTCTTTCTTTATAAAGCCCATTCTCTTTTACTTCTTTGTGGAGCGCTTTCTCTCTTTTCCCTTTGTAGAGCCCCTTCTCCTCAGGGCTCTGGCTTTTTATTCCTCTCTCCCAAGTCCTGGGAGTTAAACTTGCTCAGCTGGCTAAGCCACGCCCCTGTTAGCTCAGGAGACCTTGTTAATACTTTACACCTGTGTCTTAAGCAGCCCACCTGGAATTAAACAAAAATGTTCTCACAATTGGTTTTAATAAACTCCAACCACAGGCTTGTCTGTGAGACACTGCCTTCATTAGTGATTAATGCATAGACCACTGGGCAGCACCACCCCCAGGCAAGTGGGCCTGGGTTATATGAGAAAGTCAGGTAAGCCAGAACAAAGTGCCCTCCACAGTCTCCGCTTCAGTTCCTGCCCTGACTTCCTTCATGATGGACTTGTTACCTGAAAGTATAAGATTAAATAAACCCTCTCCTCCCCACGCTGCTTTTGGTCATAGTCTTTATCACAATTGAGAACAAACTCGAACAGAAGCTATGATCCTAGCAATCAAGAGGTAGAGGCAGTAGGACTGCCACAGGTTCAAGGCCAGCCTAGTCTACACAGTGAATTTTAAGCCAGCCAGGGCATATAAGACCCTGTCTCAAAAACAAAATCCCGTTTTGTTGGAATGACAGTGTCCTTTGCCTTACAGAAGCTTTCAGTTTCATGAGGTCCCATTTATTGATTGTTGATCTCAGGTCCTGAGCTGTTGGTGTTCTGTTCAGGAAGTTGTCACCTGTGCCAATGAGTTCGAGGGTTTCTCCTACTTTTTCTTTTTTTTTTTTTTTTTTGGTTTTTCGAGACAGGGTTTCTCTGAATATCTCTGGCTGTCCTGGACTCGCTTTGTAGACCAGGCTGGCCTCGAACTCACAAAGATCCGCCTGCCTCTGCCTCCCAAGTGCTGGGATTAAAGGCATGCGCCACCACCGCCCGGTTCTCCTACTTTTTCTACTAGTATATTTAGTGTGGCCGGCTTTATGTTAAGGTCTTTGATCCACTTGGATTTAAGTTTGGTACAAGGTGATAGGTATAGGTCTAATTTCATTCTTTTGCAAGTGGAATCCAGTTGGACCAGCACCATTTCTTGAAGATGCTGCTTATCTAAATACAAGAGATGGATAGGGCATCTTCAAAAACCCCAAGAGATCTGCAGAATATGACATTCAAAGATGTTATCTTAAATTAAGATTTTCTTTTTTTTTTTATATCGAGACATATCAGCTCCTGACAGCACCCCCATTCTACTCCAAGTAGAAGATAAGCATCGAAGAATCTCCAGTGTGAGATGGTTGAATTAGCGGCAAGCCTATCTCTTGGCATGAAAAAGCCCCTTGCTCCAACTGTAGACAGAATGCTGTCCAAAAAGGACAAAACTTAGTAGCAGGGAAGTCGACAGCCTAGCTCTGCCAAGACAGGGTAGGTAAGTCCTTCATAATCCCTGCTCTACAACAAATGTCTGTCAGAGAAACAGGACCCAAAGGCTGAAGACTGATGCAGGAATGTATGGAGAGAAAATGGGAACTGTCCAGGCAGTCACTGGTATGTCATTTCTTAGTTTTGGAAGCTGCAGGCCCTGCACTTCCTATGTAAGCAGATATATTTGTCCCTCTCAGGTCTCTGAGGTGGTTGAAGAATAGACAGCTAGAGTCTCATAGTTAAATTTTGAGTTGTTTAGGAATCAAGAGGGTGTTATAGATCTAAGAAGATACTCTTAAAAGTGTGTTGCAAGTTAGTATGAATGTTGAGTCAGATATAGACCTTTAAACTCATGAAGATGGTTAGATAGTAGAATGTTAAAGTCAGGGGCCAAATATGTATAAACTGGACACAGGGAAGGTATACTGGCCATTTAACTCTCATAAATGTGGCATATTTATATCTGTTGTTTTGTATAGTATTTACTGTTATAAGAGAAGGAACCATCTGTTGGACTGAAAGGGGAAACTGCTGGGGGGAAGAGAGTGGAAGGGCGGGATAGGAAGGGGGAATAGGGAAGGGTTTGTGACTGAGATGTAACTTGAAGAAAAAAAATAAAGTATTTATAAAAAAAAAAAAAACAAACAAAATCCCAGGGGTAAGAAGGGTTGGGGATGTAGTTCAGCAGCACACTGCTTGCTTTGTGTGTAAGAGGCCCTGGGTGGGACCTCCAGCATAAAGGGACTATTCAAAGAAAAGAAAATGGCAAGACAGTCGTCCATTAGATTGCTTACTGCATTCTATAGTTGCCACATTAGTTTTCATAAGCACATTTAACTGTCCTACCCACAAGAATAAATTCTTCCAGGGCATGGTTCTGCACATGCATTTATTGGAGCCCTGGCATTCCCAGAAGGGCTCCTGGCACAAAGACCCTCCATGTGTGCTGGCATGCTGATAAGGGAGTACCTTTAAGACGGCTGTCATGAAGACAGAGCAGCCCATGAGCACGAAGATCATGAGCCCTGTCACTCTCTGTTCTCGGATGCCCAAGAACTTGGGCTGTTCCCCCGGCGCAGAACATTCAGATTCCAGCTTGAGGCTATTCACGTGTGTAATGGACAGGACAGTTGCAGCCACGAACCAAGGCAGGCCCATGACGGAGCACACACCCAGCATGACGGCCACCATCAGCAGATCCAGATGGTAGCCACAGCCTTTCTGTGGGGAGACAGTCACCTTTAGTGAGCTGGCTGTAGAAGGCCTTAGAGCAGTGAGCTAAAAGGCTTCAGGCTCCCAGCTGGTAAGGGTATCAGGAGGAAAGAGTCTGGAGAATCCTTTCAGCCCTCCCAGTTAGGAGGGAACAGAGAAGAAAAATGGAAATTCTAGCTTGTCCTATGTAAGCCAATTATCTGTTCTCTATGCAGCTGCCTCCAGCTTACACTGCTTGAGTCTCACATGTTCAAAAATCAACAGTTCTCTGGAAGATGAACCAGAGCGAGCCACATCTTGTCTAGATACTACAGAGACATGTTTTTGTTGAGTTTCTGCAACACAATCCTCATTCTTGCCACATCTGGATTTTTGCCATAGAGATGGAAGGCATGTGGCATCTCCCTGACACTAAAAATTAGAAGGAACCCTAGCCTGGTAATCCTTAAGCTCAAGATTCATCTTGAAGTCTCATGATAGACCTCTGCGGGACAATCCCTGCCTCTGGGGACAGGTTCAGAGCCCTGAGCTGAACCTGGAGAGGAAAGCTGGACAGCTGACTTAGAACTGGAGCTATTTAGGGATCAGCAGGGCCTCTGCCACCCACAGTTTGAGAGGACAGTAATGGGGCAGAGCTCCTCCCACATTGTATCTTTGTTATTAGTGGGCGAGCAATGAAAAGCCCTACTGAGAGTTCATTCAGCTCTATAGCTCTTGGTACAGATGGGCTTATCCTAAAATAAGAATGGCAGTCAACAGGCTGCCATTTCAACCTTCCGGGTCAGGGCCTTGGGTCACCTTGAGCTTGTGTTCCTTCCTGTTAATGATGACAGCCGTGATCTGCTGGTCCATGAATATCAAGATAGTACACAGGAGAGCTGGGATAATAGCAGCTATCACAGTCCACCAGGGATTGGGGCCGATGGGATTAATAAACCACCCTCGGTCATCCCTTGTTGGCTACGAGAGAAAACAAGCAAGATTTTTGTATCTTAACTATGGAGATCAGGGCAAAACAAATCAAACTAAAAAATTATTCCACTTTTTTTTCCTCTCATTTGAATGAAAATTGTTAGAAAAACAAAACAAAAGATGAATACGGCAACCCCTTAGGAAATCTCTGACCTTTTTTCCCAAATCCCCTTTGGCAGTCAATCCTCACTTATCAACTTCCTGTGGACTATTCATTAATCCTACACTGCCTTCGGTTCATTCCCCAAGTCCCCAAGTGCAGAGAAAGCAACTTTATCTCAATGTCAGCCCAAGTAAAATATAATTAGCAACTGAATCTGTTATATAAAAAAATGTCTTCCAAAGACAGATAATACAGATAACCCTCGCCAGTCCTCTCCACATGCCGTGTGCTGTGTCTGAAGTACAAACAGACTAAGATTTCTTGAGCTGAGAGTGGATTGTCCTATGAGCCCTCTCTCACCAGTGGTGAAATACGAGCCCAGGAACTGGAGACTTAGGAGGCCCAAAGCCTGGGGAATCTATCCGACCTAGCACCCTCTTCAACGACTTTATAAGCCATTTGTTCAAACTCTTGACCCCACCCTTGGGGCACTCTGGAGAGACATACGGTGCTAGAGGATAAAAGAGTATCACCCAGAATGACCCAAAAATTCAGCAAATAAAGGAAAGGTTGCTATATCGTGTTGCTACATTAGTTACACTTGGGTCCATAAATTCTTCAATAATCCTGGCAAGTCCTGGATTTTGAATGGACTAAATAAGTTCTAAACGCTTTAGAACTGTTCCCATTGTTAGACTGTTCTAGGTAATAGTCACGTTCCCGGTCCATCGCAAAAGACTCACAAAAAACACTAGCGATATTATTAGTCATAGCCAGCCCCACTGTATCTGTGGGTTCATCCTCTATCTGTGGACTCAGTCAGCTACTGATTAGAGACCCTGGGCAACAGAGATGCCTTTATGTTAGACACACGCAACAGAAGCTTGTCACTGTCCTCCAAACACCATGGTTTGATGCCATTTACATTGCGTAGGCATTACAAGTAGTCTGGATATGGTTTAGAGTATAGTGGGGCTTGCAAATAGGTTGTGTGCAAATACAACATTTCCTTCCATTCAGGAATAGAGTATCTGAACCCTGGGCCTGGAGCTAGCCCCCATGAATATGGAGAAGTGAATACACCTGCCTTCAGACTGGCCATGGGAGCTGCAGACTGCTGGTTAAGGAGGAAGCCAGCACACAGTTCAGCTTCCTCTTTGCTTCATGAGCTACATTTTCTCAGATCTTCTCCCATTTCCTTCTCTTGTCTTTCCCTGCCTCCCAGAGGTCCTAGAAATCAACTCATGTCTTAAGCCTGTGCATCACAGAATTTTCCCAATGACTTTTTTTGTTGTTCATTCTCACAGGGATAAGACACTTGGCTCTGGGTGGTGTTATGCATATGCAGGGTGCTTCCTAACCTATTCAGCATTTTAACAAGTTTAAGAAAATTAAACAGACAAGATAGAAGTATATATATATATATCTTAGCAGAATGTGTATTCACAATAACTAATGTTATATTTTGCTCACTGAATCTCTGAGATCAACTTGAGATCAGTCTACATCCAGGCACCAAGCTCCCTGAGATCTGCTCACCTTGAACACACTGGGGACCTGAAGTTTTGGTGAAGGGACTCCAATCAAAAAGTCAATGATGACCATCGTGAAGATGGTGAGGAAGACGGCAAAGTCACTCACCATGGAGCGTACCTGGCATGACAAAGAACGGGAGCAGTTAAACGGAGTCAGCACCTCAGAGAACAACAGTTTCTCAGAAAAACATTTTACAGTTGAACTAATATGAAAACATTTAAACAAGACTATTTTAGTATATTCAAAGTAATGCCCACAATATATAAATATTAAAAGCAAACCTCTGACAGAGCCCAGCATAACCAAGACCACTCTTTAAGGAGCACAGTTTGGGGTACTCAGTCCGAGGTTCAGATTTCTGGGTCCAGCCAAGGCCCACTGTGCTTCCCAAACCCCAGCAGCAGCATGTCCATGTCTTCCCCACACCCTACACCCAATCCACCTGAAAGGCCTATCAGCCGACATTCAGAGCACGCCCAGAACCTGAACATGACTCATCACCTGAGCAGTTCTCATGCTCCCCCACTGCTCACTCCACCTCACAGTCCCCCTCTACCTGACTAGGTTTCTGCGAGGTAAGCTCTGGGAGCTCCCCAAGTTTCCTTCAGCTTAACTCAAACATAACCTTTCTGAGATTTTTTTTTCAAGCAAGATAAAAAGACAGAGAACCTAACTGGAAGTGAAAGGGACCCACAGTCTGGAATCTGGCTTCAAGTAAGAACTTTAGCATGACTGGCAAAATAGAAATTGCCTGCGGAGAGTGATTGTCTCCCTGAAGACATGGTGACAAAATGGTCCTTAAGGGCCTGAATGTCTGAGGCCTTGAGTGTCACTGGGCCAGCACTCCTCTCTTGTCCCTAAATGTAAATGGTGCCCCTCAGAAAACAACCTCACAATTTAATTTATAGAAGAAAATACTTTTGGAGAATTTTTAAGTAAACTAGCTTGTTGTCTGGTTTGTGTGTGTGTGTGTGTGTCCCCATCCATTTTAAGGCCTTTCCCAAGAGGACTGCTCCATGTTAGAGCTTAGGGGGACTTTAATAAAAGACAGTGACTGGTGCCTGCTGTAATCTCAGCTTGTCACAGATCAAATACACACGCATGTGTACACATGTATGCACACGGAACATCACTACTAACTTCACTTTGCTTTGATGCCTAAGGTTTGCAGCTGCTCTCTAGGCTTTTGTTTGTCCCTGACTGTTCCAAGGACTCATCCCCATACCTGCACCATGAGATGACCCTGATCATCCTGGAACTATGTGGTCCTTCCTTCTCTCCTCTGAATTCCTATGGCACTGACTTCCCAGGCAGACAGTACCAACTGTCACTGTACTTTCCTTTCATATCCACTGGAAGATACTATTTTTGAATTATTTTTAGAAGTATTTCTTTACTTATCCCATGTATATGTGCACATACCATGACACATGGAAGCAGAAGACAACCTGAAGAAGTTGTTCTCTCTCCACCATGTGGGTCCCAGGGATCGAACTCCGGTCCTCAGTCTTGGCAGCAAGAGTCTCTACCCACTGAGCGTTCTAACTGGCCCCGCAGATATCTTTACCTTTGTGTCCCCAGCCCCCATGGCACTTACCCAGGCTTGAGCAACTAGTCAGCATCTAATAACCACCTGTTAACTGTTTCTCCAGGTAGAGAACAGGTTGTGAGCTTCTGTAACGGCCCTCAACTACTATTCTGCGGCTCACTAAGGTCTAAGCATGAGTTTTAATCAGCAGAGCCGCATCACTGATTCAATGTCTCCGCCTGCTATGTAGGCATCCCTAGATGAGACTCACAGAAGCAATGGCCACACAGCTGTTCAAACCCTGCTCTGCCTGACCTGGCAGAGGCCCTGCTCATGACAGGAACAATGTATCTTGAGGCTTCAGATGGTCAGGGAGAGAATCCAAGTCAAGGACAGGCTGGCTGCTACAGCCAGGGATTTCATAAGCTACTCTAGGGGCCATGCCTGGGGAGGGGTTTTGGGCTCCTTAAAGCAAGATAATGTCTCCAACTGACTGTTGTCAACAAGCCTGCTCTGGCTTTACATCCCAAGTGTTCTGGAAACGAGACATTACCTCTTGAGAACTTTCCAGAACCTAAAGTTACCTGGCCCTTTTAAGTCACTAAGGTTTTAAGCATCCTCATTCCGCACCACAGAGCTGTGAAAGAGGCTGCCAACCACCAGAGAAGCAGCCCCGGTGCAGCTTGTCAGCGCGGCTGGTACCCCCCATGCTGCTAGTCTCCACAGCAGCATGGGGCTGAGAATGGTCCTGCTGGCGGTCAGAGCCCTAGCAAAAATATGTATGAGCATGCTACCTACTCTGGTTGGGAAATAGCGGCTCGTCTTGAATGTCTTTAAGGTGCTTGAAAGGATGAAGGTGGTGAAGAAGAGAATACAGGACCAAAAGAGCACATCAGGTGTGTAGGGTCCATGATGACCACATGCAGATCCCATGAACTCGCCATGCATCTCCTGGCATTCCTGGAGGAACAAACATTGTGAGTGACAAAAGGCCCTGCCTTCTGAGTCTGCCATGCACTGCCACCCCACGGTTGCTGGGCAGCACAGGGCATGGCATTGTCCGCTTGACCACCATGCAGCTGGGCTGTCACTAGCGGGTCCCTGTCAAGAAGAACACTACACGGTTCTAAGGAAGACAGTTAGGCATGAAATGAGAACTGTCTGGAACAAACATTTCTTCTGAGACTCTGGGAAGAACTTAGAAGTTGATATTATTTTTATTAGAGGGAACCTTCGAGAATTGAGTATCTTCAAGCTCCATGAAGTCTGGATCTCTCTGTCCATGTGTAATTTTATCCCCACATGTCCTGAAGTGAGAGTCATAGGACGGGGTGCAAGTAGGGGAGAAGAGGGAGCAGTTTTCTTTTCCATGAATGTTCTAGAGGAGTTTTGAAAGGGAAAAGAAAAGCCACTATATTTGAGTTTTATTAAGTTTTTATATTTGCTTTTTTAAAAGAATACTCATTTTTCTGACTTTAATGAAAACCAGCCATCGTGTTTATATAAAACAAAGAAATGCAATAAAGCTATCATTGCCATATTAGTGGCAAATTTTCTAAATTTTGTGGAGAGGCTCTGATAAGAAATGAGCACATACCAATGAGGGCCGAAACACTTCAGAACGTAAAGTCAGCTCAAATATCTAAGGAAAAACCCCACATTACTGGAGGGCATACACAATCACAAAAATATACCAGGTTTTTTTTTCAATATAACTTATAAACTCAATATGAATTCCAAGGCAGTTTTCAAAAATAAATGCAAGGAGGTAATTCTTGAGTTTATCCAGCAGAAATGTGCATCAGCTAAGGGTTCCCACCAAGGATACTATAGAGATCAATCAATAAATAAAATATAGCAATTTAGCATAAAGGTAAAGAAAGCTGTAAGCATATCAATATGATGAGACAGATAACCAATAACAGGCCCACATAGTTACTGCTTATATGACCAAAACAGCCCGTTTTCAGCCCCCGGTGGGTATCACCATAGAACCGTGGTTTGCCTTTACCTTACAATGGTCCTACCTTGGTCTCTCCCAAGTGCTAGGATTACAGGTGTGTGCCATTATATCCAGCTTAAGCTTAAATGCCAGAGTCCAGCAAAGGGCTACTCCACCTTTATCTAGAAGTCCTTCTTGGACCCAGTGGTCACAACACAGAGCCTCTGGCCATGCCCGCACTTACACTGACAGTGAGGTTTGCCCAGTTCACTTCTGTAGTGACAATGTTGTGGTCCTTCCAGTACTGTAAGGTATGGTTGTTTGGATTCTCCGGGACCGTGCACCTGCAGCTAGGGAAAGAAGAAAACACCCCTAAGGGAAGCAGCCAGCTAGGTATTAAGTGCTCTTAGCCACGACTAGGTTGGAGCCTACCTCCTTTCTTTCTCATACACTTCAGAACTCAGAGATGGGTCCTATTGGTTGAGGGCCATCTACCAACCCAGCCACATTCTGAGTTTTCAGTTGGCCATCGCTAAAGATGGATTCAAATCAGCATTAAGTCTTTTTTTTTCTTTCTTTATTTGGTTTTTCAAGACAAACTTTCTCTGTGTAGCCTTGGCTATACTGGAACTCACTCTGTAGACCAGGCTGGCCTTGAATTCACAGAGTTCGCCTGCTTCTGCCTCCTGAGTGCTGGGACAAAAGGCACAGGGCACCATGCTTGGCCTTTAGTTTTATGTTATATGCACTAGTTTAAGGGTGTCAGAGCCCCTGGAACTGGAGTTATAGACCATTGTAAGCGACCATGTGGGTGCTGGAAACTAAACCCGGGTGCCCTGGAAGAGCAGCCAGTGCTCTCAACCACTGAACTATCACTCCAGCCCTAGCATTATAAGTCTTGAATAAGATGGTGTGGACAGCCTATGCTTGGCTGATATGCCCAGAATAAGCCTGGGAGGCATCCTTGTTTGGTTCCTGTCTCTTAAGCTCTTGCTGTCAAGGCCAGTCTATGCAACAGGGGGTCCTGAAGCTCCATTCAGCTCTCAGCAACTTCCCTCAGGTCTTGGATATCGTCCTCCCATCCCCACCATCATGCTTCTGTCTAAATGTCAGCACCTCCTGGGATTGACAAACTCTTCCTGATATTGCATTATTCTTGCCAATCTCCCACCACCACAGCCATTTCTGCCTACTCAAACTGAGCTAGGACTGGGGTGCTCCATTAACTTCTCACTCATATCTCCTTTATCCACACCAGGTAAGACAATGTCCCACAAGCCACCATGTTGCCCCCCCCAATCCCAGCATGCTTTGCAGCTGTATGGTCAACTGACAGCCATTCCCACCACGTTTGCTTCATCTGTGCATTTAGTAGCTATACCTTTTATAACAGAATTAAAATTTAGATCTCAATAGAGGGAAGCCTCAAAACTATACTTAAGTTTTTAAAAAAATCAACCCCAGGGCTGGAAGGTGGCTCAGTGGGCAAAGCACTTGCTATGCAAGCACAAGGACCCGAGTTTAAACCTCTAGAATTAAAGATGCTTAGGAATGTTGGGGATATCTGGCACAGCCATGAAAACGGCAAGAGCTATGAAGCCAGCACAGCTGTTGGACATCGCCCAACAGAGCTGAGCCGAATGCTGTTTTTGCCGTTGTGCTGTCTTCCACTTTGGGTGTCTGATCTCTACATGTTGCAGTTGTGGGGGACCTTTTACACTATGATTCCCCAGAAAGTAATTTCTGCTGTCAAATAAGTAACCTTATCTGGCCTTACTTGGGAATCTTCCTTACCATGGAGATTGTGAAAAGCACAAAGATGTTGGATATTCTGAGTTCTCTTGGCACAGCTGCCCCTATGTAAACTCAGAAACAATAGACTTGGTGACAGATCAGATTACAGGCTTCCTCCTATATGTAGGCTACCGGACATTGCCCCCAGAAAATAAAAATTTAATAACAAAGTTAGTTTGCCTAAAACAACCTTTGATAATATATATAGGTGATATAAAATCAATATAAAAGAATTTGCCAATCATAAGGAGACGGGCTCACTTTAAGCTACAGTGAGATCTTTTTTTTATTATTATTTTTTATTTCTTCAAGTTACATCTCAATCACAATCCCCTCCCTACTCCCCCCTCCAGTCCCACCTTTCCACCCTCCTCCCCCTCAACCCCCCCATCCTCTACCCTTTTTTGGTTTTGTTTTTTTTTTAGTTTAAGGTATTTCTTTTTCCCCCCAACAGCTCTCCCTTTCAGTCCAACAAATGGTTCTTTTTCTTATAACTATAAATACAATACAAAACAACAGAAATAAAGAGGCCACAATTATGAGAGTTATATGGCTTAGCATACATTCCCAATGTCCAGTCCATATGTATTTGGCACCTGACTTTAACATTCTACTATCTAACCATCTCCATGAGTTTAAAGTTCTATATCTAACTCAGCTTTCATACTAACTTGCCTCATAATTTTAAAAATATCTTCTTAGATCCAGAACACCCTCTTGACTCCTAAACAACTCAAAATTTTACTATGAGACTCTAGCTATCTATTCTTCAACCACCTCAGAGACCTGAGAGGGATAAATATATCTGATTATATAAGAAGCACAGGGACTGCAGCTTCCAAAACTAAGAAATGACATACCAGTGGCTGCCTGGACAGTTCCCATTTTCTCTCCATACATTGCAGCATCAATCTTCAGCTATTTGGACCCGCTTCTCTGACAGACACTGATTGTAGAGCAGGAATTATGAAGGACTTACCTACTCTGTCTTGGCAGAGCTAGGCTGTCGACTTATCTGCTTCCAAGTTTTGTCCTTTTTGGACAGAAGTCTGTCTACAGTTGAAGCAAGGGGTTTTTCTTGCCAAGAGAATGGCTTACCACCAATTCAATCATCTCCCACTGGAGATTCTTCGATGCTCATCTTCTACTTGGAGTAGAATAGGGGGTGCTGTCAGGAGCTGACATGTCTCTATATCAAAAAATCTTAAGTTAAGAAAACATCTTTGAATGCCATATTCTGCAGATCTCTTGAGGTTTTTGAAGATGCCCTATCTATCTCTTATATTTAGATAAGCAAATATTGCTTGTCTCTTAGCAACTTGATTTCTGAGTAGCTTAGAAAATAACTGTGATAGACTGTCATAGTAACTAACAAAATGACAC
>CAJQZJ010033609.1:4848128-4885517 GCA_907164525.1 Lophiomys imhausi | reverse complement strand
AGGTCACAGGCCTAAGGGTGGAGTGGGGGAGCTGCTGGAAAGGTCACAGGCCTAAGGGTGGAGTGGGGGAGCTGCTGGAAAGGTCACAGGCCTAAGGGTGGAGTGGGGGAGCTGCTACTATTGTTCCGCAAAGTGGACAGCTGTACCTATCAAACTGCCTTCTACATATGCGTGGTTGTGCCTATAGATTAACACTGCTCTCAGCCCCATTATGAAACAGACAATGCTTACTACAGAGACTCATGACTGGTCAACCTGCTGATAATAACTGACTGTTGAGCTGCTGGCCCTAAGCTAGGCATCTAATCACCGTCCCCAAGGCTCAGAGAACACTGCAGAAGAGAAGGCAGGAAGAGTGTAAGAGCAGGAAGATGGGGAGGAGTGTTGTGGAATGTTGTTGTCTACAAATGATATGACCACTGCCCTTAGGCACTCTCAGCACTTGTGACTACCTGCACAAGACTTATGCAAGATGGGACCTGTCAACATCCCATCACGGATGGGGAAAAGGCTCATGAGGTCTCACTTCTATCTAAAGAGATATGGCAGTTAATAAGTTACTAGAAAAAAACAGGAGATGATTTCTTCAGTTGTCTAACCACTGGAGAGATGGCTCAGCAGTTAAGAGCACAGGCTGTTCTTCCAAAGGACCCGGGTTCAAATCCCATCACCATATGGCAGTTCACAGCTGCCTGAAATGGCCAGGCGTGGTAGCGCACGCCTTTAATCCCAGCACTCAGGAGGCAGAGGCAGGCAGATCTCCGTGAGTTCCAGGTTAGCCTGCTCTACAAAGTGAGTCCAGGACAGCCAAGGATACACAGAGAAACCCTGTCTTGAAAAAAAAAAATCTGTCTTCTTGTAAATAACCCCCACCGTCCATGCTCATGCAAGCAACCCTAGTCAAACTCAGTGGGTCATACATAGACACACACACACACACACACACACACACACACGAATGCACAAACACAAATACATAGACACACACATACATGAATGCACAGACACAAAGGCATGAAAGGATAAGGAAGACTAGTTGAACAGAAAAAAGCGATCAGAGGAAAGTAGTGGGATGGGGAATATAAGTGAAAATAATTGGGATGAACATGATCAAGATACATTATATACTATAATACAGTATCACATTGCCAAATTTATAACACTGTAAATTGCTTCATTACCATGCCTTGATAAAGAGAAAGTTCCTAATTCTAGAAATATAATAATAATAGTAATAATAATAATAACAACAACAATAATAATAGTAACAGCAATAAAAGGAATAAGAGAAGCAGGAAACATACGTACTAGTAAAGGCTAAGGTGGTCCAGCTGGCTGTGCATGTGGACAGGGTACATCTCTGCCAGGTGAACCAGCTTCTCTATGGCTTCATAGATGAAAATGATGCAGATCAGAGAGGCAAATGCTTCTTCAGTGAAGCGGGTGATATAGCAGACGAGGGAGCTGGCGTCGGTCGCCACGAGGACAATGCACAAGAAGGCAGTCCACAGCCCAATGCATGTGCGTAAGGACAGGTACGAGAGGGCATAGTCCCTGGAAAACACGGAGTTCAGGAAGAAATGCAGGTGCAAGGACACTGTGGCCAACCCGGCTTGGCTACGCACACCACCACTGCAGCCCACTGTCCCTAAGACTGCACGCACTGCCCTTCTCAATAAAGCCCTGGGGCAACTTGTTCACGATCTTCTTCACAGGGTAAAGATACAGAAAATGAAGGAGAAGGAAAACATTGCATGAGCAATATTTCCGCCATTACTACCCAATGTGATCACAGGCCTGGTCACACAGTGTGAAAAACAGGGTTGCTCTAGTCCCATGTACTTCTACTTCTAATACAAAGTGGGAAAAGATCTTATAAGAGAGCTAGGATGAGGGATCTCCTTAATTAAATGTTAATTAATCTGCTCCCAGAGCCCTGCTTGCTGTATGAGGCCAAACACACACACACATACAGAGTGATGATGTTACCCTTCTTGCTAACCACTGTCTCTGATTGGCTTTAATAAAATGCTGAGGCCTGTGATTGGGCAGACAGAGAGGTAGGTAGGGCTAAGGTCCAAGGGCTTTTGGGGAGAGGGGAGTACTGAGAGAGGAGGAAGGAGACATGCCATGGATTAATTTAAAGATCATATTTCCACATGGCCTGGAATATCAGCATAGAGTGGAGAATCACAGCCTAGGGGATGTATGTATATATTAGGGGGTTCTTTTGGGGGAATAGAATTAAAGCTAGTTTAGATGAGCTAAGATTTCACAATCTGAGGCTAGAGAGATGGCTCAGCTGTTAATAGCACTGGCTGCTCTTCCAAAGGACCTGGGTTCAAATCCTAGCACTCACATGGCAGTTTGAAACTGTCTATAACAGCCTAGTGTGGTGGTACAGCACTTGGGAGACAGAGGCATGTGGATCTCTGTGAGTTTAAAGCCAGCCTGGTCTACAGAGTGAGTTCCAGGAAAACCAGAGTTATACAGAGAAACTCTGTCTGGAAAAACAAAGCAAGCAAAAAAGTTTGGACAATCAGGCTAAGGCTTGTTAAGATCCATCAGGTGTCCGTGTGCTTATTTATAATGGTGTGTTAAGGACTAACACCACCAACCAAATAACTATAATATAAATACTGGCAATTATTAAAATTTAATTCTACAACAGAACTAGAGCATTGCTAGGCCCCACTACCATTCAAAAACAGAATATGAAGAAGTTAGAGTAGACCCAATTTAAAATTGTCCTAAAATGTAAAAGGGAAGGGAGTCTGAATCAGTTAAGATATTTTTCTTAAAAATTAAGGAAAATTTTAAAAAGTCAGCTGGGCAGTGGTGGTGCATATATTTAATCCTAGCATTCAGGAGGCAGAGGCAGGCAGATCTCTGTGGGTCCACGGCCAGCCTGGTCTACAAGGTGAGTCCAGAACATCCAGGGCTGTTACACAGAGAAACTGTTTTGAACAAACAACAACAACTTTAAAAACGAGAAAAGAAGCATCAGAAAGTCAGCCTGGGCATGTGCAATCAGGCAGTACAGCCTGCCATCCAGCAGTCAAGAGACCAATGCAAGAGGACTGTGGATAGAGGCCAGCCGGGCCACACAAAGAGACCTTAGCTCAACACACAGAGCTGGAGAGATGGCTCAACGGGTGAGAGCCCTGACTGCCCTTCTAGAGGACCTGGGTTCAATCCCCACCACCCACACGGGAGCTCACAACCATCTGATGTCCATCACAGTGCAAACACATGGTACACAGACATATATGTGCAGGTACTGCCAGGAAAACCAAGGTCTTACTTGCAGAACTTGAACAAAATCTTTTCAAACACCAGCACTGGCCCGGTACTTCCCAGGATTGTGAGAGGCTGCCCAGCAAACAGAGAGTAGGCGATTCCCGTCATGGATGCTCCAAACAAGGATTCAATTGCACTCTGAGGAGGAGAAAAGAAATCAGCGTCCACCACTATCGCAGAGAAGAGCTGGCTTCTTTCTTCTTTTTTTATAGGCTAGTAAATAGATGCAACTTTAATAATTCAGCTACCAAACCATCTGCCATGACTCCTCAATTAAGTTATACCCTTCAATCAGTTCAGTTTTCAAAGATATATAAAAAGTACAATGATGTAGTTCATACCACAAGCTATCACAAAGAGTCACTGAATGCTATTTTCAAATGTCATCAGTGGATCCATTTTCCATTCTGAGGGCAATGAGTGATTCACCCAGGCAACCAATCACTGACGTGACATCCAAGCAGGAGGGACACATGCAGCGGAAGAACTGTGCTCCTCCACAGTCACTCAGGACAAAGGATCCTGTCTCCCCAGTGCTGACTAGGTAACATTCCCCCAAAGAACTTGGATGCCACCATGATATTTTAAATCTTGTTTTGGACCATTAGGAATGATGAAAAGTTCTTACTATCCGTCCTTCAGTGGCTTCTCCAAGCAGGCCCCCAAAGGTGATGACGGGGGACATGCAGGCACAGTACAGGAACAGGAAGGAGGCCAGACACTGTAAGCTGAGTGCATCCCGGTAGTCGCTCCAGTACCAGGGAGCCTTCCGCTTGACATCCAGGATCAAGCCCCCAAACAGCCTGCAGAGACAGGGCAGACGGGCCTCTAATGCAGTCCCTCTTCCACAAGGGCACAGAGTAGCACACATCTGAAGTACTTCAAACATGCTTGGTAATATTTTAGCTTCAACTTTTCCCCAAGCACATATCTCTTTGGAATTGGCAGAGATTCTGTTATAATCAAGGGTATGACATATGGTAAAACTGAATAGGTACCAAGAATTTTAAAAGTTGATCTGGGTATGCATATTACCCATTTATCAATATTCAAAAAATTAACAAGAAGGAAAATACTAGCTTCAGTTTCAAATTCTAAGCTGTTGGGAGGAAATGTGAAAACCAGCTCACGTTATTAGTGCTATTAAAGGGTTTCCAGATACAAAGCCTCCTAGACACACACATTCTTACTCTGAACAACTCCCTGCCTCAGTCTCTGCATTACAACTGGCTCGTGCACTTGACAAGTGTAGACAATGATGGCCAGGCACTGGCAATGTGGCCGTGAGCAAGACAAACAGCCCTTCTCTTAGAGACCAACAGTCTAGAGCAGGAGACAGGCAATGCATGACAGTGGGTGCTGTGCTAACACAGGTTGGGGAGGGGCCTCTCAGCAGGGGCTCAGAGGAAGAACTGGGAGACGGCCAGACAAGGCAGAGGGACCAGCATCAGGACAGGAGCCCAACCTGCGCTGGGTTCAAGGTGCTAGCAGGAGATCAAACAGCATGAGGGTAAAACCGTAAAAGACAAAGCTGGGGCAACTGAGTCACAGAGACAATAAATGGTTTTGAGGAATTGGAACTTCATCCTAAGAGCTTCTCAAGTTACTGATGAAGTTTAAACTGTAGAACAGCAGCATCCAACATGCACTCTGAGTGACTGCCCACCCTGTGGCTGTGTGAGGGAGCACTGGCCACCCTATGGCTGTGTGAGGGAGCACTCGCCACCCTGTGGCAGTGTGAGGGAGCACTGCCCACCCTGTGGCTGTGTGAGGGAGCACTGGCCACCCTGTGGCAGTGTGAGGGAGCACTGCCCACCCTGTGGCTGTGTGAGGGAGCACTGGCCACCCTGCGGCGGTGTGAGGGAGCACTGCCCACCCTGTGGCTGTGTGAGGGAGCACTGGCCACCCTGCGGCAGTGTGAGGGAGCACTGCCCACCCTGCGGCAGTGTGAGGGAGCACTGCCCACCCTGTGGCTGTGTGAGGGAGCACTGGCCACCCTGTGGCAGTGTGAGGGAGCACTGCCCTGTGGCTGTGTGAGGGAACATGGATTGAGATGAGGAGAGGTGGAGGTTTAAGGACCACTCAGGAGGGAGAATCAGTAGGAGTCGATGCAGAGCTTCAGGACCTTGGCAGAGGAGGCCAAAGAAGAGCAAGATGCACACCAAGGCGGAACATTGGCCAAGCTAAGCTGTTTCCTAAGACTGGATCCTCAGCAACACAGGGAAGCTAAAAGACAGTATGGGCTTCAGATGGATGGTATAGAAAAAAAGAAAGGAAAGGTTTAGAGTGGGAACAAATAACCAAACACAGACTCCCACATCGACAAATAAACTCCAAAAGGATGTCAAAAATCTCAAAAAAACAAAAACAAAAACACCCAAAAAACCTTACACTCTATGATTTAAAGAATGACAGCTAATCCTGTTAGAGTTGAGATTGGTATAATTGTTTTTGAAATATCCTTATTAAATGAGATTCATGCTGAGGTATTCATAAGAAAAAATGATATTGATGATTTAGTTGAAAATAATCTAGAACACATAAGAACAACTGAGAGGAAATAAATGAAACAAAATTTGCGAAATGTTGGTAACAGCTAGGGAGTATCTGGGGGTCCATTATATAATTCGCTATTTTTACAAGTTTGGAATTTTCTATAATTAAAAAATAACTAAAAAGCAGGGGGGCACAGGGAGGAAATGCCCACTCACTGTCATACTGTTCCTGCACTTACACAGCAGCTGGCTGTGGTCCTAGAGAGAGGAAGGCCCACCTCAGGACCTGCCTTACCATAGGCCTGTGCAGGAAAACCAGCTCAGGCAAAGGAGCCATCTCTAGGAGCCAACCTAGATCAGCCTCAGGAGTGGACCAGAGATCTGATTTAAAACAGCATGCCATTTTGTCTTAGTCTCTGGACAAACAGACCCTCAGGGACCTCTGGGGTGGCAGGGATTAATCTCGGGGCATTATTCAAGTGTTTCTGGGTCCTGCCTACAACAGTATCTTGTATCAGGGGCCCATCACCTCTCACCAACATCCTTCATCTGACGGGTGTTATCTTGGGAAAAGAATCTCCTACACCTCACTGAGGCTCCTTGAGATGCTACCACAGTGCTCAGCCTCTTCAAGGAGGTGTATCTGTGAGTGACAGACGGGCTTGTATGAAACAGGAAGACATCCGCCTAACTGCTTACGATAGGTGGGCACCAGGTCACACTAAGGGAATGAGTAAAATTTACAATTTCTGATTACTTATTTTTTACTTTTGAGATAAGTTCTCTTTACTATGTAGCTTTAACTGTCCTGGAACTCTCTTGGTATACCATGTTGGCCTTGAACTCACAGAGTGCTAGGATTAAAGGTGTGCGCCACCATGCCTGGCTCTGATTACTTCTTTTGGAGTCGGTCCCATACCTCATTCATGCATGAAGTCAGACTATAGGGTAGACATTAGTTAGATGTGGATGCCTCTCTTCATATTTGAAACTCCCTTTCCCTTTCAATATTGCTTCAAACATTGTTCCAGTGTTTGAGGGCAGGAAGCGCACAGAGATACGAATTTAAGCTTGATACAAGAACAGACTTACCCGTGTAGAGGGTCACTAGGATCTGGAGCCCTGACTTAGGGAACCCTTCCCTGGAAGGCTTTAGGGGCAGGCCATCCATCCATTTGTCTGGTGTGCTTTGAAAGAAACCTGTTTGAAGTGCCAGGGGATCATCGAGACAGCAGCTCTGGATTCTTTTTTCATTAACCCTTCCCCCAAATTTGCACCCCAAATAAGGGATATATATCTATCCTGGAAACCCCTTTCCAGAAGACCCTACAGAGGAGCTTTCTGGGTTGCTAGGAAGCATCTAGTCACACTCTTTGCTCTGTGGCATGGTATATCCAACCTATGTTGGCATCAGGAAGGCTCATGGCACTGCCTCAACCCTGGCTTGGAGGGTCGGGAAACACAGAAGCAGAGGAGTGCTTCCCACTATCTTCTTGCTCCTTCTCAGAGACTGCTCTATCAGATCTCCACATACCTCTTCACCCTGCATGGATAACCGTCCCCAAGGCTCTGCAACATGATACACATACAGAGACATCTGCACTCAAAACTACACAACTAATAGTGTGAAGAATTATAAGCACCCACACTAATGTGTTTTGTGATTGTGCAGTCCAGAAAGCTCCAGAAACCCTCAGCATGTCCAAGGTTCACATCGTCTTATGTGAACATAGTCTTTTACATAGTCTTAAGTGGGCTAGGGGCCAGAGCTGGCCTGGACCGGTGACCTCTCACAGAGACGGTGGGTCACCTGGCCCAGCAGGCTGCAGTGACAGGAAGACCATGTGCCCTGTCACTCTCCTCTGGGTAGGATGAGATCATCCAGGAAGGGGACAGCCAAGCAGAACTTAGGCCACAGCTTTCTCTTAGCATTGTCACATCCATAAGTCCCTGCTGTGTAAAACACGCAGAACTCTTTGAAATCCTATTTGAATTCTATTTCCAAGATTTTGGAAGTGCTGAAATCCTATCTAATGGTGGCCTAAAGTGTGGTGGACTAGTCGCGAATGCTTCCTTTAGGAACCATTGTGTTCAAATACACTTTCTAAGCTCTTCTGTGGAATCGCCAAGTAGAAACACCAGAAGTGACGTTCTCTTTATCTCATCAGTGAACAAGTCTGAAAACACGGTAGGAATGCACATTCATCAGGTATATTGAGAATTAGTACCATGTGTGTACGTTCTTCAAAGACGAACTATCTTCACTCTCAGAACTGTTTCTTAAGGCCTAACTAACTGTTTCTTAAGAACTAACTATATGGCACATGACTCTCATATTCTGTTTTCCTCAGGACTAGAGAAAACCCGAAATCTCACTTCTCCACAGACACCTGTTTGAGGAAAGCCTGCTGCCTTGATCCCATTGCTTCAAACTACACCTGGCTACAGACATATTTATACATCAAAAAGGTACACTATAATTCTGAATGTTAGCAGACCTCACCTCCTTGGGCAGCCTCAGCCTTGGAACCACTCTCCTGATGCTTCCTTCATTGCCTCCAGACACCAGCTTCTCACATTCCCAAATTGGCCGCTTTCAACTTGAAACAAAATGCTCAGCTCTCCCTTAGTTAGGCACCTCCATTCAAGGGCTCCTCCTTTCTGACAGGGTTATCCCAGAACAGAGTTACCTTCAAACACATCCTTTCAACCAGAAAGATTACACTCCTCTGTCAGAACAGGGCTGGTTAAGGGCCACCCACCCCATTTCTCTGTCCCCTCCCTGACTTCTCCATGAATTTCCAACAGTAGAAAAATAAATAATGCTCTATATTTAAAAATAAATAAATAAATAAATAGATAAATAAATAAATAAGTCAAATGAATACACCAGAACTTCCAGAAGAAGCAAAGAGGAGATGACACGAAAATTGCCTCTGTGGTGAGTCCAGCCCTGAAGACTCCCACTCACTGGATCCTTTCTCTGTAGACAACACAACAACTGGTTCTGGTTCTCTACTGGAACCAGTCCTAACCTTCTCCCATGTTCTAGACGTACCGCTGATGCACATGAATGCCTACGACAATCTGGAGGTACCACTGATGCACACCAATGCCTCCCACGATCTGGAGGTACCACTGATGCACACCAATGCCTCATGCCTCATTCTCTTCTACCCTGTTTCTAGTCTATGGACTAGTTGTCTTCACCTACCACAAAGGATGTCTTCCTTGGACATCTGTCCTTAAAATATTGACCTGAATTGCATATTTTTTTTCTGTAACAGCTATCCTTCTACCCTCAGGGGAGTTTCTCATCCTAAAATGATGACCCAGCATTTACTCAAACCTTGTCCATTCCATGCCACACACAGGCATTGTGCTAAAAGTATTCATTTATCAGACACTGTGTGTCTGCCCTGATGCCTTGTACTGTGCCCAGTGCAGGAATACAGTGGAGATTTTGACTTTTTGAAGGCAATGGTCTAGTAGGAAACACAACAAGCCCAGGAACAATGATAAGACCTGTAATGATGGTGAGGGAAGAGGGTTAGTTAAACATCAATACTGCAGAAGTACCCAGTGTCAGCTGGAGAATGCCAGAAGGCTTTCCAAGGGAAATGGCATCTAAAGAGACAACAATAAATGGAGAACACCAGGAAGGAGAAAGCTGCCGTAGTCAAATCAGAGGAAACAATATCTAGAAAGGATCGGAGGACAGACAGACCATAGGAAATGGCCCAGGAAACCAGAATGAATGACTACAACACCGGACACATCGTATTATGCACAGTAGATGGTCCCATCTGAAAGCCAACCACAGACGGTCAAATGCTGCGGGGAATGCCGAGCTCAGAGGGTGCCTCACCCCAGCAGTGTCTGCGTGAGCAGCACCCAGCGTGCAAGGTCTCAGAACATACCGCCCAGTCCGCTCAAGTTCCGGCCCACTGTGTCCCCCATGTGGTTCTGGTTCTACGTGGCAAATGTTTCCATTTGGAACTCCAGGCATTTTCCTTTTTTCCTTTTGACAAAAGACAACAAAATGAGTCAACAGGTCTCTGTTCTTGTTGGCCACAGGATAACCCAAAAGCCATAAGAAGGTTCAAATGTTTGTGGCTTCCAAATATATTTGCTGATTTGATGCACTGACATTCCTAGGGGTGGGAGCTATGTGTGTGTGTGTGTGTGTGTGTGTGTGTGTGTGTGTGTGTGTGTATAAAATAACTTTCCCAATAGAATGTGATTCCTAACTATAACTTTCCAGAAACAAGATATGACCTAAATTCCAGTTTCAAATCTGCTTCCCTGCTTCACTGTCCTTTAAAATCTTGCCCTAGAAGATCAGGCAATTCTCCCCTATAAACTAGAGATAAGAGCCCCTAGGGGAAAGGAGAACTTCTGGGAAGGCCAAATTCACAGGGATAAAATGCCTGGCCTCCTGGCTGGTACGTACAGGAGCTCTCTTCCCCCTGGTCCGTCAGTGAACCGTCTGGAAGCCTCTCTGCTCTTTCATACACTTGTGCTTTTTCCCCCTGATTACTTTGTACATGATGTACTTCTAAGAAATGTTTTCCCTCTCCCCTCTGTTATTCTATTTCAATCCTTCCAGGTTTACTTTAAAATCCATTCCTGCGGGGGGGGGGGGGGGTAAATCCATTCCTAGGTAACACTACTATCTCATCACACCTGATCCAACCTATGTTATTAATTTTTTATTCTCAGATTAGTTTTTTTATTCCTTGTCTGATATTCATGAGCTCCCACAGCAGCCACTGCTAGCTCACACACACACATTACCTGGGAGGGGACATTTTTGGGTGGCTCAATTCTGATGGATGGGTCCCACTCTCCAGGAGGGAGTACCGTCACCTGGTCCAGGAACTCATCAATCCCTGCTAGGAGGTCATCCCGCTCCTTCGCTTTATATGCCACATCATGAAAAATCTACAGAGAAGGGGAAAAAAAGAAACTTGGGAAATCTTGAGGTTACATTCTTTACAACCATCTCCAATGGATACGGATGGATGGATACAGATGGATGGACACAACCTCCTGATAAACGGATACAGGCATATGTCTGTAATACAGCCAAGCACTCCGGAGGCTAAGTCAGGAGGACTGTCAAGGTGAAGGCCAATCTGGGCTACAGAGCAAGACCTTGTGTCAAGGAGACAAGACACAGTCCAAAGCGAAACAATTCTATGATCTCCACAGGAGAAGCAGCAAGACGCAGAGGAATTCTGTTTGAAACTAGACGGACTAATGAAGAACTTCTGTGAAAGAATCAAAGAGAGATCATAAGCTCAGCCATACTTCCCTCTGCCCACCAAGAAGCATGCGTGCCTTGGAAACCCTACTGTACAGCACAATCCTCACAGTTTCAGAACAGTGGTACAGGACAGACATCAGCAGCCTGCAAATGACAGTGTCTGAGGGCAAACCCCGACCTTCTGCAAACCAGTCTCCTTTCCATGGAATGGGAGTGTTTCTTTATGCAAATAAGTTCAATGTATTTAATTAACCATATTCTCTAGAAAGTTAACCCAGGCTTCACAAAATGCACGTTCTACCTGACAATAGTAATTCTCCCAGAAAAATCAGTTCTCTGCATCCTTGATTGCTTTAAAAAGGGAGAGTTAAGTGCTTATAATCCCAGAACTGGGTGTTCAAAACCAGCCTGGACGACATATTAAGAACCTGTCTATGAACAAACAGGACATAGCACAGCAAGAAAAATCTCCCCGAGGGCTTGGTTCTTTCTTGAAGGGCTCTCAGAAAAGTTCCCTGAGTCGTTATTTTATCCCCAACAATGAACACAGTTTCTGGAACAGAATAAACACTCAGTATTTACAAGATGCAGAAGTGGTGTGTACCTCATCCGTCATGATGGTGGCCATGGATCTGCCAATTTCATGATACTGCTGACCTTTTCCCACTGGACCCAACAAGATAAACAAAAACCTGACACACAAAGGAGGGAGTCAGCGTCAGTAAGGACAGGGACACTTGGCATTCTCTCCAAATAGCAAAGCTCCTCTCCTACTACCACCCAGACAACATCACGAACTAACACGAACCTGAACATGGAATTGCTATGGCCAAACAGTGTGTGGAGCTATTTATAATACATTATTCAATAATGTGACTGGCTGGATTTCTTAGAGTTACCACAGACAAAGTTCCTAGCTATAGAAAGGATGTCTTTCCAAAACACTGCATTGTTGTGCAAATTCAAGGTTATCTAACTCCCATTCATTGTTCTAATAAGAAAATGATAGGAAAAGGAAAGACATGGAAGCTGAAATGTCACACGCTGGAGAGGAGTCTGAATTGTGCTCTGGACATTTGAACCCTCTAGAATTAGTGGGTTTACTGCATCTCACCACCTTAGGGCACATGAATAGCTGAGTCTTGCCAGCGCCACAGAAAGACAACAGTACCTTTGCCTAGATAGAGACGGTTCCCTGAGGCTTCCCAGTGTGACAAGCCACTGGCCCCTGCTATGCTCTTTCACTGTTCCCCTGGTCTCTATTTCCAAGGCCAGTAGTACCACTGGGTCACAGTCAAAAGTTGGAACTACTCCTGGTCCCTGCCCCCCACCCGTTTCCTTAGCTCACCAAGGAATTTAAGCACTACTCTCCAAGCAGCTAGCTTCTAGCACCAGTCCTCAAACAAGTCTGCTTCTCATAGGATGCCCTGCCCTGCATTGCCTTTACCTGGTTGGGATGGGCACTTCTGTCAGGCCGGAGAGCAGCACAGCTGGGGAGAGCCTCACAAAAGCAACGATGGGCCGGTCCAGAGTGTCCACCTCTCCAACCAGGACATTGGAGGCCTCCGCCCCAGTGGGAATTTTTTTCATGAAGTGAAGGTCCACCTGAAAGTTCACAAGAACCTCCTGATAACTTGAAAACCTTCCTTCATCTTCGATGCCCATCACCCTCTTCACACCTTTCTTTCACATATCACTCAAGGTTTAAAAAAAACAGTTTCTCACTTTTTATTTGATCTTTACAAAAACCCTGAATGGGGGTAACACAGATCATGTCAGTCCCACTATTCAGAAACAAAAGAAAAAAACAACAAAGTAGTTAAGACCCACTGAGGGAAAGCTGACTAGAACCACAGAACTATATATATATATATGTTAGCATGTACGTGAGTGCATGTGTGCATGTTTATGTCCACATATGCTGCAGCACATGTGCGGAGGCCAGAGAAGACCTGGTGAGAATCAGTTCCATCCTTGTATTGTGTGGGTTTTGGGCTGGAATTCAGGTCCTTAGGCAGCAAACACCTTTAACCACTGAGCCACCTGGAGAATCAAAGTTTCAATCCAACAACCCTGGTCTGCATTCCATTCTATTGCTCCTTGGAGAGGTGCCACGGAAGCTCTGGGTCACATCACTTCTCTTTTCAAGTACCTGACCGCTTAGTCAGATGCCAGTCACAGACCCCAGGAAGAGTCTGAACTTTAGGGACATTAGGAGGCAGCCGTAAAACACTGTCTTGACAAGTTGAAGATGAGAAGGAACCACAGGGCATCAGATACCAACGGCAACTAACCGTAACTAAGGAACAGGGTCTGGGTAGGCGGAGCCTCGGTAGTTGTCTGTCCTCACTGTACTCACTCTGGAAGGACAGGCTGAGGAATGGGTCTCAGGGTGTGCGAAGGTAGAAGACTAAGAAGATGGACACCCCTTTCCTCAGAAGCAGGGCTGGTCTTGAGGAAAGAATTGTGAACATCAAAGCCTATCAGCGGCCAGAGAGAGTCCAGAAGGCACTGGGCTCCACTGCACATAACCTTAGGCCTAGAAGCCAGCTTGCCATGTCCCCCTCACCTTGCTTAGATCCACAGGGCTGTGTTCACAGTTCACTCCATTTTTCACTTCCAGGTTCGTGGCTGGAGCAGACTGAGGAGGAGCAATTTGCCCTGATTGGAGAAAGGCAAACAGAATTGGCTAGGAGCTTGCTCTTTCCCCTTCTGGTACAGCCTGTCCGTAGTAGTCACAGCAGCTTGTGACCTCTAGAGGCCGCCAGGAGAAGAGGCCACAACCCTGCGGGGCCACTCATGTTCACTCAGCTTTGCTGCTCCTCAGCACAGTCGAGACCCTCTTTTCTCTCCCTATGGTGGTGGTGATCTTTAACCAGACGTGTACAAGGAACCCTACAGAGAACGTGGCAAAAGTCTGCACTCTCTAATTTAGTAAATGAGGAAACTAGAAAATAATACAGACGGGCTGGAGAGATGCTCAGCCATTAAAGGCTAGGCTCACAACCGAAAGTATAAGAAAATAATACAGACAAGGCCCTGCCCGGTGGCCGTTAGCAGCTGGGAGAGTTTGTGACCCACCTGCAGCTGGGCACAGGCTTTGGACATAAGTGAACTCACAGAAATCTCATCACAAAGGGAAGGAAGGCCCTCTTGTTGTCTTTATTTAATTGAGACGTGAAAAGCTTTAGTAGACTGTCCAGGGCCGGACAATCTCCGGGTGGCAGAGTCGAAAGCGCAAGCCTAGAAGCCTGGCTACACTATGGTATTCTGTGTCTAAGCCAAGATGTCTGTTTAGTTGAAGAAGGCTGCAGTTCAGCTTCTCTGGACTGAGATCATCATCGGTGTGAACATTCTCCACAGAAAGCTCCACCATGTCTGGGAGTGTAAGGGAGAGATGCGTCCTGTCCCCCGGCCATTCAGCTTACCACCCATCAAAGAGTTCAAGAGTCTAAGCGGCTCCGCCACTACCCCCTAGTAGTCCAGCATCTCCAGCGAGTCCCAGGATATCTTAACAATAAAAAGAAACAGCAAGCCCTCACCATCTCTATCCATGGAATGCGGGTCAGACTGTTTCTTGCCAACCTCGGCAAAGGAGCGCACGATGGGGATGAGGTTGTTCCTCCGCCTCTCGTTCTGATGGTGGTGCTTTTTGAGAAGGGCCTCCCGCACTTTAGTCCTCACGCTGTCGTCCAGGTCGCTGAACAGTTCCTGCTGGTCCAGTATCAGGTCTGGAAAGCAGGCATTCCCATCAACACTCAATCCAAGGGGAAAGGTATCAGGCGGCTGGGGAAGGGGCAGAGGCAAGTTGCTCTACTACTACGGTCACTAAGGTGATTTTCTGCCTGAAGGAGCATGTGGTTACTGTAGCTGTAAAACATCATTCTTCATTCATTTAACAATGAAAACGCATCTTTCAGAAATGGGCTGCTGCTGGGCGTGGTGGCGCACACCTTTAATCCCAGCCCTTGGGAGGCAGAGGCAGGCGGATCTCTGTGAGTTCAAGGCCAGCCTGGTCTACAAAGTGAGTCCAGGACAGCCAGAACTACACAGAGAAACCCTGTCTCGAAAAACCAAGACCAAGACAAAACAAACAAACAGAAATGGGCTGTCACTATACTATCTAGGCTGGTCATGAACTCTTGAAAAAGTGGGGTTTACAGGGGCTGGAGAGATGGCCCAGTGGTTAAGAGTGCTGGATGCTCTTCCAGAGGAGCTGGGTTCACATTGGGTTCTCAGAACCATCTGTAAATCCAACTCTAGGGGATCCGACATCCTCTTATATATAGCCCCTGAGGGCACCACGCATGTGGTGTATATACTCACACACAAAGTACCCATACATATAAAATAAAAGTCTTTTAAAAAATTGTTTTTAAGTTAGGACTTACCTGGTGCCATACATATGCTTAGTTCCAATCACTGCTGTGCAGAACAAAGCTTTACTGGACATTTAATATGTGACCAGAGCTATATTGCAAGCTTTACATCTGTATCTACCCAAACCTTTATTAAAACCTAGAAAAGTGGGTATTTGTTGCAGGATATTTGAACACATTGTGAACCCCGAGTTCATGAATTGAAAAATCTGTTTCTAATTATGGAATGGCTCAACCTTTAACCCTAGAGGTTTCTGTTTACTGTAAATAAGTATGGTGTGGATCTGCCTTAGCACACACCTTTAATCCAAGAACTTTCTGTAAACAGGACTAAACAAAGTTAACCCTAGGTCAAGTGGCAGAGCAAGAAACCAGCTGACAGATTAAAAAGAAAGAAGGAACATTTTGCTGAGGGGTATTTAAGAGAGTGTGGAGGAGTTGGGAGTTCTTCTTCCTTTGGGTGTTTTCCTTCAGAGGTTTTTTTCCTTGAGAGATTTTTCTCCTTTAAGCCTTCTTCCTCCAGGTTCTTCTGAGTTTTTTAGTTCTTGGCTTTTTCTTCTAGGGTTGTCAGCTGAAGAGGAATGTCAGCTGGGTGCTTTCTCTGCCTCTCTGAGCTGGCAGGCTCTCACCCCAGCATCTGGCTCCTGAGTCTTCATTGGTAAAATCAAATGACTGGATTATTTCAGCTTTTTAAAACAGGTATTTTTGTGATAATTCTTTTTTAAATGTATTTATTTTTATCTTTATTTATGTGTGTCTGCCACATGTGTGCAGGTGCCCATGGAGAATGGAAGACAGTATCAGATCCCCTGAAGCTGGAGTTACAAGTGGCCGGCAGCCACATGATGTGAGTGCTGGGAGCCAAACTTGAGTCCTCTGGAAGAGCAGCAAGCGCTCTTAACTCCTGAGTCAAACCGTTCTGAGGAAACCAAGAGGTGACTGTTACAGACGTCCCCACGCTCTCACACCTGCTAGGCTGAGGAGCAAAGGTTCATTCATACCTAGGACTGGCTGGCTCAAAAGCTCACGGTCACCCTCTTTTTCTGCTGTCCCTTCCTCTAAGAACTTAGCACACATGGAATTGTCAGGGGTGTTGCCACTATGAGCCCCAGAGCCTATCAGTCAGAAAGTGAACCTGTAAGAAAATTAAACTGGAGCTCGAGTCATGGCTCAGTCATAAGAACACTGGTTGCTCTTCCAGAAGACCCAGGTTCAATTCCTAGCACCCACATGGCAGGTCACAGCTGTCTGTAACTCCAGTTCCAGGGGATCTGATGCCCTCTCTGGCCTCTTCAAGTACCAGGCAAGCATGTGGTACGAAGGCATACATGCAGACAAAACACACACACATATAAAATGAAATAATTTTTTAGAATGTATCATTTGAATTAATTATCTGCTCACCCAGACAATGACTAACTTTTAAACTATCAAGTCTAATGATTTGGGAGAGGGTGGGGTACTTACTTGGTTCTGTCAGCAGGACTAGATAAATGTTTAGAGCATCAGGCTCTACATTTTATTCCTAGTTCCATTCTTGGCCCATCTGACCTCTGAGTTACAAGGTCACTCTATATGCAGCCTCTTCACCTACAGAGAGGTCTGCATTGGCGTCACCACACCTAGCTGGAGGCTGTTCTTGAACGCCTCTGACTATCTGACCCCTCTGTCACTCTTTTGTCGCTCGCTCGCTCCCGAGTGCCAGGATGCAGGTGTGAACAATCATCCCCAGACCACACCCCTGCACATTTATCCTTTATATGGTTGATTTCTTCCTTCATATTACAATCATGCTTCAGAAGCCTTCATCTTGAAAGAAAAAAAAAAAAAGAGTTCCACCCCAAGCCCCTCTTCTATCTACCATTTTTATCTTTTCTCTTCCCACTTAAAAATCCCAAAAGAAAAAAAAACCCTCAGTCAAAAACACCTGTAGCTCCAAGAAGCTAGAAGCTGGAAAAGCCAGGAAAAAAATGTTCCTGCTGTGGGCCTTTGAGGAGTGTGTATAACTCATTTCTGGCTTCTACATTTATTGTTTTGGTTGGTTGGCTGGTTTTACTTTGAGACAATATTTTGCTATAAACCCAGGCTAGTCTTGAACCTAAACCAGCTGCCTAATCTCTAAATGCTGGGATTACAGCCGTGAGCAAGCACACCCTGCTTAAGTGGAAGCCACTGCATAGGTGGAAATTTGTCACAGCCACCCTAGGAGGCTAACACAGGTTTGGTGGCTGGTATCTGATGAGGCCCTCACCACTCAGAGCACACCTGAGCCTCAGCCTCCAAGGGTGACACACTCTTCTCTCAATGGACCTATGTATGCCCCCTGCAGCCAGCCTTAGACAGCTGGAGTCCTTGCCCCCTTAGACAGCTGGAGTCCTTGCCCCTACTGATGACGTCAATAACTTCAACCACCTTTAAGACTGAAAGTACCACACGCCTGTGAACCAACCGATGACCTAAAGCTATGTTTCAGTTCAGATCTGTGTCTCAAGTGTCACATGATCTCAGTTTCTCCAAAAAAAAAAAAAAAACCATGGCTTGTGAATGTGCTTTTGTGCCCCTCCCATGTGTGGCAGACAGGAATGAGTCCACTTCAGATTATTCGTTACACTCGGATATTATTTGTTTATATGGCTCTATGGAAAACATGTTTTGCCACCTGCGGCTTGCCCTTATGATAATACACTTGACCCATGTGACTCCTCTTAACCCTCAGGGTATAAATTGTCTAAATTGTCCGATGCTCAGTTAGGGGCTCCATTCTCCAGGCTCCATTGCCTCTAAAGCAATTAACGTGACTCCAACACTGAACTTGATTTTTAAAAATTCCACTTTCTCCAAAGATGGTGGTACATCTGGGGCACCACCTTTCAAAGGAATCAACACTGGATTCCATGAGTACTGACCTCCACCACCCTGGTCCTCAGAGAGGCAGAATGACTTAGACACTTGGACTCGAGGAATCCTTAACCTGTCCAGCGGAACGGAGTCAGGGAGTCAGTCTGAGGGGAAAGGTCCCACCTGCAGGTGGGTGTTCTCTAATGCTGTCCCCAAACACAGTTACTTAATACCCATTCACTTCAGGAAGCTTCATCAGATCGGTCTGCCCGTCAGCACGGGAGTACTAAGGCCTGCTTTCCTGTGTGTCTGTTCTAGATGACATATTTTGTGCTTTAAGATCTTTTTAAAGTTTTTAATTGTTATTACTATTACTATGTGTGCGTGTGTGCGATGAAGGCATGGGCCGTGGTGTGCTCCTGGAGGTCAGAGGACAACGTCCAGGTGGTGTCACGGTTACACAGACTCTCCCTGCCCCTCGCTCATCCTCACCTGAGATTTCCTCTATGCTGTTTGCGCGCATGTCCAGAAGGACCGTGCCGTTGATGAGGCAGCTCCTCAGCTCAAACAGACTGTGCAGGGAAAGAGTTGCCACGTAAGGCTTGCTCCAGCGCTCTCCCCCGTCTTCAACGTCCTCTTCAAACTTCAGCCACCTGCAAACGTTGCCAGAGACAGAAGATGGGGGTCCTCAAGCAGGAAAAATCTAAACTGTCACGCTAGAACACCCACACCTGGTCTGACTAATGTCCAGGCATGTTAGTAAATGGAGAAAGCAAGTTGTGGCACAGGGAAAATCTAATCCCATTTTTACTTAAAGACAAATTTTAAATTATAAACACACACACATGTGAGATCCCAAATATATTCCTTGTTTGTCCTTGGGACAGTAGGGTTGTCGATAACTGTCATTTTCTTCCTTTTGCTTATCTTTATTTTTTAACGCCTATAACCAGCATGATTTCTAAAACTCTATATCATTTAGACACATTGACAAACCACGTTCACAAAACAACAACATTTTTATCAGTGCTCTGTGTGCCTCTAGAAACCCACAGGGACAGCAACACAGAAGAGTAACCAACCACCTTTCTACTTGGTGTCAGGTCAACTGGCCTGCTCAATTCTCTCTGCCATGGAAAGCGCCCAAGGCAGCACAGCAGTGACACTGCAGCAGCAGCCGGGCCAGGCTTCCTAGTCCCCACTTCGCCCACGAGGACGGCCGCCCGGGTGGCCCAGGCTGTGCTAGGGCCTTACCTGGCTGTCTCCTTCCACTCGGCATCCGCCCCTTCTTTCATACAGATCTCGTCCAGCTCTGTGAACAGCTCGTGAGGCACGTGCTCATCATCTTCCTCGGTGCCAAGAATGAACTGAACGCGCTGAGACGGGGTGTCTAGGAAACCAACCACAGAAAGTCCTGCATGTGTATCTAAAATAGCATTCTGCCTAATAGCTTTGGGGATATACAGATGTCCTGAATACAGGTTTAAAAGTCCCTTTGTTCTTAGAGAAAAGGTTATTCCATGGAAACATTTCCACAAGAGAGCCAGGCTATGAGCTAAGACAACATGCACAAGTCCCATGAGAACCTAGATCAGGGCTGGAGAGATGACGGCTCACAGGTTGAGAGCACTGGCTGCTCTTCCAGAGGACCCAGGTTTGAGTCCCAGCAACCACATGGCAGGTCACAGCTGTCTGTAACTCCACTTCCAGGGGATCTGACACCCTGTTCTGGCCTCCAAGGGCACCAGGCATGCATGTGGCACACAAACATGCATGCAGATAAAATACCTGAACACATCAAAATAGCTCTTTTTGTTTGTTTTTAGTTTTCTAGAGAGCTGACAGTTTTTAATAAAAAAGAAATGGTTAGTTCTCTACCAAAGGATTACTTATAGTGAAATGCTGAGATGTAGGTTTTCAGGAAGATATTTTTAATTCTTTCTTTCTTTTTTTAGTTTAATTATTACTTCAAGTAAGTTTTCCTTCCTCTTTGGAACCCTAGCCAACGCCTAGAGAATCAAGGCCACCTTCCTATGCCCCTCCTTCACTCCGTGACTCACCACACCTCCCTACCATGGACACCAGCCCCCTCTCCCGGGGTGTTACCGTGGGCCAAGGCTTCCAAGCCCTCCTCGCCCTGGCTGGCTCCTTTGCCCCGCCCTCCTCGTCTCCGGTGCTTCTGGCCATGGGCGCGGTGGTGCCGATGGCTCTGCCGGCCCAGCGGCATCCGGACCCCCACATACAGAGTTCTGTGACCTGGATGGAGGCAGAAGGGACCCAGAGAGAGAACTCCTGTCACAACTGAGAGCAAAGAGATCACAGGATTTTGTGCCGGTCACTTCTGGAATGACTAGACTTCATAGATAACCCCCTCCCCGGACTAAAGACAATGATCAGAATGTCTTCCCCTGTCCTGCACCCCGTGGCTGTAAACATCACAGGATGTCGTGATGATCAAATGAAAGAATGCGTGCTTTATTATGCACACTAGCTGTGAGAGAGCGGTGAGGATGAGGGAGCATAGCAGGTCCTGTATTAGAGCGTGGGAAGGGAGCTCAGCAGCAGAACAGCCAAGCTTGCCATGCGCAAGGCAAGGCAGGGGGGCGAGGGAGGGAGAGAGGAAGGAGGGAGGAGAGAGGGAATACCATTTACCTTCAGATACCTCACAACCCACCAAAGGGTTGACCTTTCACTCTTGTTCTCTCTCTCTCTCTCTCTCTCTCTCTCTCTCTCTCTCTCCCCCTTCTTATTGGTACCCATTCTTTGGATTTCAAGTTCACTTCTACATGTGACTCCTTAATCCCCTTGTTTTTTTACATATCCCAACTTGGCCTACCAGTCTGTTTTCATACAATTCTCCTGCCTCAGTCTGGGATTGCAGCCTCAAATCTTTATCCACAGCAGTGGTTCTCAACCTTCCTAATGCTGCTATCCTCAAGTTGTGGGGACCACCCAACCATAAAATTATTTTTGTTGTTACTTCATAACTGCAGTGTTGCCACTGTTATGAATCATAATATAAATATGAGTGTTTTCCAATGATCTTAGGCGACCCCTGTGAAAGGGTCATTCAACATCCCCATGGGGTTATGGCCCACAGATTAAGAACCACTGATATATAGTGATTAACATGCCCCAAAACAAATTTAAAATCGTCTATCTTCTAAAGTCAGGCTCACTGTGGGTGTGGCTTCTCACCTAGAATCCTAACACACAGGAGGATGTCAAGGGTTGATTAAATGTTGGAGTGAGTTTGAGAGCAGCCTAAATAGTGAGACTCCGTCTCAAAAACAAAAAAGTTTAAAAAAAAAATGAAATGCGGTTCCATGTTTATGGTGTCATCACTGTGTAAATTCCTTGGTACTAACATTTTTAATCATTTTTCCCATTTGGGTTGGGGCCCCAAACAGGTCTACTACGACCCAAATCAGCAGGAAGTCACTTTAAGAGAGCGACGTCCCATGCCCAGAGGGTGGGGGAGGGTGTTTCTCCGCCCTTCTTTTTGGTTATTTGAAGGTTAACTGAAAACTCTGTTATGTAGGGGAAGAGACTACAAGCTGATAAATGATCCTGTCTTAATGGGTTTTGGAGATTAGCCCCAGGGAATTCCTACTTTTCCTTCTCTGTATCCTTCTTCCTCTCCTATGTAGGAGTGCATGGGCTTGAGAAAAATGAGATATAGTCATAGCACAGGAAGGTCCAAGAAGAAGGGGCAGATTATTGAATATGCCCTTATACCTTTGTATATTGATACAAAATTAGTAGGTTATTTGGCTAAAGTGGTATTGACCATTGTTTATTGTGCAAAAATAAGATTGTATTGGATTACATAGGTATTGATCTTTGTATATTGATACAAAATTAAGATTATAGTTGGCCACAATGGTATTGACCCTTGCATATGGACGTAATATTAAGATTATATTGGGCTACATAGGCATTGATCTTGGTATATTGATACATAATTAAGAGTATATTTAACCACAATTGAATAGATCTTTGTATATTGATACAAATTTAAAGATAATGCTTCCCAATGGTATCATACCTAGAGATACTTAAAAATAAAATGTGAAGCTCTGACCACTTGATACCAACCGTCTAAAACGGTCTAGGATAGTTAAAACATACTCCTAATCATGCAAACATGTCTCTTTGTTAGCTACTATGACAGTCTATCACAGATATTCTTTAAACTACCCAGTAATCAAGTTGCTAAGAGACAACAACATTTGCTTATCTAAATACAAGAGATGGTTAGGGCATCTTCAAAAACCCCTAGAGATCTGCAGAATATGGCATTCAAAGATGTTATCTTAAATCAAGATTTTTTTTTGATATCGAGACATATCAGCGCCTGACAGCACCCCCTATTCTACTCCAAGTAGAAGATAAGCATCGAAGAACCTCCACTGTAAGATGGTTGATTTAGGGGCAAGCCTTTTTCTTGGCATGAAAAAACCCCTTGCACCAACTGCAGACAGACTGCTGTCCAAAAAGGACAAAACTTGGTAGCAGGGAAGTCGACAGCCTAACTCTGCCAAGACAGGGTAGGTAAGTCCTTCATAATCCCTGCTCTACAACAAATGTCTGTCAGAGAAACAGGACCCAAAGGCTGAAGATTGATGCTGGAATGTATGGAGAGAAAATGGGAACTGTCCAGGCAGTTACTGGTATGTTCTTTCTTAGTTTTGGAAGCTGCAGGCTCTGCACTTCCTATATAAGCAAATATATTTATCCCTCTCAGGTCTCTGAGGTGGTTGAAGAATAGACAGATAGAATCTTATAGTTAAATTTTGAACTGTTTAGGAATCAAGAGGGTGTTATAGATCTAAGAAGATACTCTTAAAAGTGTGTTGAAAGATAGTATGAATGTTGAGTCACATATAGACCTTTAAACTCATGGAGTTGGGTAGATAGTAGAATGTTAAAGTCAGGGGCCAAATAGGTATAAACTGAACATTGGGAAGGTATACTGGGCCAATTTAATCTCATAAATGTGGCATAATTATATCTATTGTTTTGTATAATACTTACTGTTATAAGAGAAGGAACCAGCTGTTGGACTGAAAGGGGAAACCTCTGGAGGGAAGAGGGTGGAAGGGCGGGTTGGGAAGGGGGAATAGGGAGGGGTTTGTTACTGAGATGTAACTTGAAGAAAAAAAAAATAAAGTATTTATAAAAAAAAAAAAAAAAAAAAAAAATGAAATGCGGTTCCATGTTTATGGTGTCATCACTGTGTAAATTCCTTGGTGGCCCGCCAGCCGGCCAGAAGCCAGAAGCTCTTGAAGAGGACCTGGCTCCTCTTCCCAGCACCTTCACAGTGGCCCACAACCATTTGTAACTCCAGTTCTAAAGGAGCTAATGAGCTGTGCTGGCCTTGTGGCACTGAACACACACAGCACACAGACAAACACTTAGGCAAAACATCCATACACAAAATAAAAATAAGTAATTTTTTTTTAAATCTCTGGCTTAGCCAGGCAATGGTGACTCTCTAATCTCAGCACTGCGCAGCAGAGGCAGGCCAATCTCTGAGTTTGAGGCCAGCCTGGTCTACATCTACAACGTAAGTTCTGGGCTAGCCAGTGCTACACAAGAAACTCTGTCTCAAAAAAAAAAAAAAAAAAAAAAGCCCTCTGGCTTCAGACCTCAGAGTTACCTTAGATTCCCAGCTCTACCTTTCTGCCCCTTTCACTTGGGTCCTACAGACCAGAATGTCATTTTTTTCTGCTCCCACTCTGAGGAAGCAGGTCTCTTTCCTGTCTCCCACACTAATCTCATATAACACAGTAATTCCCCTGGTCACTGCCCTGATCATAGTTCACCAGAACTCTCTGCTCAGCTCTTACCCTCTACTCAGTACTTTCCTTCCTTTAGGACAAATTTACATATTCAACATGAAGATAAATGACCCCTATGAGACTGAGGTGGTCAGTCCAGAGAGCGAAAGGGCTAATCCCGCCGGCTGGCACAGAACACATGTTCTGGAGGACCATCCACGTGCACCAGAGTGATGGGTTTCAGCCCCCCCACCTTTCCAAGCTGCTGCTCGGATCCCGCACCCTCCCCTCTCCCTGAGCCAGGATGCGCTACCCGAAATGCACCGGTGCTTTCTGCGCACGCGCATATTCAAGGTCCAGTACAAACCCACCGACCCAGGGCTTTGCACTTGCTCTAGAGCGCCCCAGGGCAGACACTCTACCACGGAGCTAAATCTCCGCCACCCACACTGTCTTATACAGAGTCATTGCTCCACGAGTCATTGCTCCACAAACGTTCAGCGGATGGAATGTCTCCCAAGTGCCTGCCCCAGGTTATAACCCTTGAGACCTCCTCAGAGTGCACAATCTGACGTACAGGGCCTAGGATGTGAAAGGGTGCAAAAAGGACTGTTTGAGCAAAGTGGTGGTGTTAGGGTGAAGTCTTTGCCAGAGCAGGGGAGGTCAATATGCTCCTGACTGTTGTACAACACTTCCTCTGCGGGGCTGCTGAGGAAACTCACAGACACACTGAGGGACCTGGAGGAGGCTCAGGCCAGTCTAGCCACCCTGAAGAAATCAAGACCAGTCAGGCTGCCTGGAAGAGGCAGAGCTCAGCAGAGTCAACTGGAAGAGCTGTGCAGTGAGCTCCAGGTTCCCAGCTTTGTGAGCTGTCACCCCACTTTGGTGGTGTTGTACTTTGCTCTGTCACAGGTGCCTGATGTTTGTTCTCCCCAGGAATAGTGTCACATGACGGGTGAGGGTAGATGGCTCAGTCGGTAAGACTTTCCAGAAGCGGACTTTCTGAGGAGAGTTGCCAACTCATCTTGTCTCACTAGCCGTGGGTCTCTAAGACAGCGCTCCACTTCCTCAGTGTGCACCCCACCCCCCAATGGGCTCATGTGCCTTGGGGCCACTCTAAAATTTGTCTAGTTCTCCCCTTTTTCTGTAAAAATAAAACAGAAACAGTGACGACTGGAAGACTAGTTGGAATCTGCCAGGTTCCCCTGTCTCAAGACTGTCATGAACATATCAGAACCTATTTGATGGGCAGGTCCGTAAATGTAGATAAAGAAACAGAGCAGAAGTGGCCATCTGCTAAGATGTAGGATATCAGACTGTCTTAGTTAGGGTGACTATTGCTGGGATAAAACACCATGACCAAAGTAACTCAGGGAGGAAAGGGTTTATATGGCTCACACTTGCACATCATGGTCCATCATCAAAGAAAGTGAGGCAGGAACTCGGAGGCAGGTGCAGAGGCCATGAAGGAACACTGCTTACTGTTTTGTTCCTCATGACTTGCTCAGTTTACTTTCTCTTATATTCCTGGGGGTGGCGCTGCTCACAGTGGGCTGGCCCCTCCCACATCACCCATCAGCCATCATAAAAGGCCAATGCTAAGGTGGCGTTTTCTCAGTTAAGATCCTTTTCCCAGATGACCCTATCTCATGTCAAGCTCGCACAAAAATGGCCAGCACAGGTCTCCATCATTATCAGTACGGCCTGTGAAGGACGGCTAAACTGAACGTCACCCATCACTGATAGTGTCCCTCCTAAAACACCAGTGAGTCCCCAGTACATCACTAAAATCATCCATGGTGGCACTAGCAACAGGATGGAGTCGCCTAATTGTGCCAGGTTCTGTCCCAACAGTCAGGATAAGTGCAAAGTCTTCAGGGAAGACAGACATAATAAAAACTAGAGGGTTTTCTTTCAAATACAACTAATTACTATACATTGAAGAGGAGTGTCTGGGAGGCTATGACGGGAAAGGAAAGCATCAGTGAGCATGCTCAGAAGGAACCTCCTGAGTGATGAAAAAGAGGGGTCACAGAAGAGTGGGGGACCTTCAGGAAAGGAAAGAGGGTATAAGAAGTGTGGGGGACCTCCAGGAAAGGAAAGGGGGTCACCAGAAGAGTGGGGGACCTCCAGGAAAGGAAAGAGGGGGCATCAGAAGAGTGGGAGACCTCCAGGAAAGGAAAGGGAAATCACAGAAGAGTGGGGGACCTCCAGGAAAGGAGAGGGGTCACCAGAAGAGTGGGGGACCTCAGGACAGGAGGGATCAAGTACTAAGGCAGGATGTGCAGCCTTCTTCCATGGTGAAAGGACAGCCAGTAGGGCAAGAGCAAGGTGGAGAGAGGACAGGAAGGAGGACAGAGTAACCACAGATGTGCAGAAGCAGACCACAGTGAATTCACAAGCTGTGATGATCACTGCAGATGGCCTCTCCAGTACTGACCGGAGCTTGTAGAATTCACTGTGTCTGCATAGAGCTGCACTTAGGTAAAGGGATGAAGGTTACAGAGACCTTTGCTAGAGCCATCTCGACCACTGTCACTTCGTTGGTCATCCAACCAGGCATCTACCGACTAGGCTACTTCCTGTACCCACCAACTCAGCCAACGCTGTTTCTTCTTGTCCAATTCCTCCTTCTTTTTCTCTAGTCAATGTCAGGTTGAGTCTACTGAGGCCATCAGCATAGGAAAAAAGCACCCTAATTCAGTAAAACTTGTGAGAAAGGTGCTGACTTTTTAAAATTAAGAATGCATACGCTGAGAGCAGCATGAATGAGAATGAGGAGCAGAGGAGAAAGCCCAGGTATGAGCCGCCCACAGGCAGAGACTGCAGAGCACGCTGCTGTGCGCGCTGTTTACCAAGCACCACCGGGGCGGCGCATTAGCGAGCTCTGCTCCTCTGGGCTTGCAGGGACACTCAAGCCTATAACCACAGGGGAAGTCCTACGTGTGGAGCACACGCAAGCCTCTTTAAAGTTATAAACATGACCAAATGGGCCTTGCCTTTGTTAAAAGTGTATTAGAAAGCGTTAAGCTAGCTGGGCGGTGGTGGCGCACGCCTTTAATCCCAGCACTTGGGAGGCAGAGGCAGGCGGATCTTTGCGAGTTCGAGGCCAGCCTGGTCTACAAAGCGAGTCCAGGACAGCCAGAGCTGTTAAACAGAGAAACCCTGTCTCGAAAAACTAAAAAAAAGAAAAAAAAAAAAAGAAGGCATTAAGCTGACGTCGGGAGTCATAAATCTAGTCCTTAATCAGGAGTAATGATCTGCCGGAAAAAATGGGAAAAGCCATTCCTTCAACTAACACAAGTGCCCTATTTCCCACGGGGGCTGAGAGCCAATTGAAGTGCACTGTGCACTGCCGTGCTTCGGTTGTCTTTGGACAGCTGTCTCACGTTTGTCTTTCACTGTGCTGCTCAATAACTCTTACCGATGGACTCTGCTCACCCGAAAAGACCCATATTTACAGTCACCAAAGTCTCTGAAAATGGGGTACGGGAACATGGAAAGAGCACACGAAATAGAGTGGAAAGAAGACACGGGGCTTCTCAGCAGCCACTGAATCCTGAGAGATGGTATGTGCATCGCTGAGTCAGAATATAATTTACAGAGCTGGTTTTTCTCTGTGTGCCTTTGGAAGATGTCAACAGGCTGCATGCAGCTTCATCAGGTCCTGAGATTACACCTCAGAGTGAGTCTGGGTAGAACCCACAGCATGCCCAGTCCCTCTCCAACTCTAACCAGACATTCCAGGACTGGCCATGCGAGGACCATTAGGCCTCCATGTGCCTGTAGTAACACTGCTTAAGTGCTGACAGAAGACGTTCTAGTTTTCTGGAAGATCTGTCCTAAAAGGCCATTTCCCAGCACAGGGTCCTCCAGCATGTGTCACCCTGCAGTTCTCTTTTCCAGTATCATGAAACCAGAAAGAGATGACATCATCCTGAGATGCGCCCCAACAGCCCCTCAGCTGACCTCGATAGATGAGAGCTAGCCCTCAGACTCTAAGAGAGTTTTCCAGGGTTCATTATCCCAAGCGCACAAAAAGACATTCATGCCTGTTTGCATCTCAGTGGAGGACTAAGGTCCACAGGGTGACTGCCAGAGGACAACTTGCTCGGAGGTACGTCACAGAGATGTCTGCAGGATGCCGGGGCCGGGTGGGTGAGATCAGATCTGCTGGCCTTGCGATGCAGGAGAGGGACTCCATCCCAGTCGTCAGCCCCCGCAACCAGAGGAGGAGGGTGGCACCAACACGTGTTTGGGGTACTGTGATGACTAAAGTTATGTTTTAAGTTTAAATTACTGTGCTTAGATCCATAAAACAAAAATGTCCTAGCCTGTTAGTGCAAGGACAGATGAACCTGTAAGCCCCACTTGCCCAAGGAAGATAATTTCCTTGAATTCTGGGGGCTGTTGTTCATAAAACATAACAGGTCCTTCTGTAACAAGCTTGATTGTTCCAACTACATGGGGTGTGCCTGATCACAAGTAGGCAGGAGGTACACAGGCAGGAAGTGCATCAGGATGTATGTTTGCCCCTGATTGGATGAAGGCAGGAAGCACGTAACCCTGCAGGGGGTTTTGCCTTTATAAGCCCCTAGCCAAGGTACTTCAGAGCCTGAGAATCCAGGTGTGGACCTGGCAGGTGTCCATGGTCCTGGCCAGCATTTAATAAAGCTTGCTTCAAGTCTGGCTCAAAAATTGTGGTAGTGATCTTATCCTCACCCAGTGGGATCAACAGTACTACAGATGGAAAAGGATAGCAGGTATAAAGTGCCTAATTTAATGCCTAACACACAAGAGGCCTTCCCACCAGCAGCTCCCACACCTGACACTTTCCTGCTCCCACTTTCTCCCCGTCCTTTTATCCATCTGGCCAAAATAACAGAGAATGTGACCTTGACCCATCTAGACACCGCTGACCCCCACAGAGCCACCCACACGAGTTTCACAGTAACAGACCCGAAGGCTGAGTCAGTCTCCCCAGCCTTCTTTCACGTCTCATCCAAAGGGCGAGTTTCCTCTGGGGCCTGCATCAGTTTGATATAAAACCTAAGATGGGAACAAGCAGTACAGAGAGGGCACATCACGTGCTGGGTGAGCGTCAGAGAGCGGCGATCTCCAAGTGGAGACAAACACAGCTCTTCCTAAAGCTGCACTGGGCGAACCTTCCTCCAGGATAATGGAATGTCATCCTAATGGGGAACCTTGCTTAGGCAGGAATCCTACCAGCCCCACGGCCGCTCGCACACCCCACCAGCATGGGATAAAGGAATACAGGACACCACATGATGGTCAAATGAGAAGCTGGGGAACAGCCAGGGAATAAGAACACGCACGAGCGTGCGCGCACACACACACGCACACACGCACACGCACACGCACACACACACACACACACACACACACGCACACGCACACGCACACGCGCACGCGCACGCGCACACACATATACACACGCACACGCACACGCACACGAACGCGCACGCACACGCACACGCACACACATATACACACACACACATGCCTTCCATTTCATTGGGGGTCTTATATAACTCTGTACTGTGAACTCTCAGAGTCTTTTGCTGGTGTAGTTCTGTATTCCCTTTTCTTGTGTAGACTTGTTTTTTAATCAGGTAGAAATGGCATAGCTAGAAAAAAGAAGAGCCAATAGTGGAAATGTGGTAAAAGAAAAAAAAAATTACAGCCAAACTGAACACTTAAACTACTGATATTTTATTTTCTTTTACATCTGTATAGATGCTTACAGTTCCGCTCAGTTATGAAGAATCAGTGAACTAATGAGTACTTCACATCCTCAAAGAAAAGGCTGCTGATAACATTTAGGCTGAGCTTCGTGGAGCTGTACCTCGGGCTGCCTAGGGAGCCTGTCATAAGCCTGTTGGACGGGTGGTATACTGCCATCTCTGCTTTTATTTCAGGACAAGGAACAAGAGGGAAAGAAAAATAAGTGTTTTCCCCAACAGGTCAGACAGCCAGACAGAAAGAGTCAGAATGTGAATCCAAGTCTCCCAAGGGCAAGACAAATGTGTTTTTTTCCAAGCCAGACAGCCCCTGATTTCCCTGGTCACATAAAGCAGCGCTCTTACCTTCCAACTCCTCTTTTTCATAGTGAATGTTGAGGATCGTGCTGGTCCCACCCTGATCCACCACAGCTTCCTCATCTGGCCTCTGTTTAAAAACAGATATGCACATAGTCACAGAAACACACAAATATCCAATAATTCAAGTACTTCAAACCACAGTGCATACCAAGGCTCCTTTGAGTCACCTAGGAGGGGAAACAGCGGTTTACATATATTGTTAAGTTGAGGCCTCACAATACCCTTGAGATGCAAATATGCCTGCCATTCTCTTTCCCCTTTTGTGAGAAGCCTAGAAGCAAAGCACCTTAAGTAACTATGCCCAGGGCCACAGGTGTAGCAGGAGAGACCTAAGGGCGGCCTCCGACCCCAGCTACACAACTGTAGAGCCATTTGAAACGTGACAAACACCAGTCACTAAGAGTAACTAATTTGATAACCTGCCTTGAGTAGTGACTGCCCCTCACTTCCAAACTGACCTAGCCCCCAATTTTTATGTCCTAATGGCATACTGCAATTCTGCTGAGTGATGGGGGCTGGAGAGATGACTCAGTGACTTAGAGTGTGTACGCTCTTGCAAAGAACCCAAGTTCAGTTTCCAGATTGTAATTCCAGCTCCAGGAGATCTAGCGCCTTCTTCTTGCCTCCATGGACAACTGCACTCATGCCCACACAGATATACATAAGACAAAACAAAAAACAAAGAGCAAGCCAGGTGTGGTGTTGCACGCCTTTAATCTCAGCACTCTGGAGAGAGAGGCCAACCTGGTCTACAGAGCAAGTTCTAGGTCAGCCAGTGTTGGATAGTAAGACCCTGTCTCAAAATTAAGAGAAAAGAAAACACATCTTTTAAAAAGATTATAGCCCCATATCCAGCACAGAAATGTTCATATAATGTGTGCTTAGTGAGTCTTTCTTAAAAGAATGGCTGTAATTGCAGTCACTTCCCACCTCACAAAGCACCAGCTTACCAAGACAAAACATACCTCACTGATACTCTGACCCATTTTCCTTTCCTGGTGTGTGGCTCTGCCTAGGCTACGTTTCCACAGGGATGTCGGTGCAGTCTCACCTCCTGTGCATACTGTTATGTGCCTCCCCCAAGCTCTGGGGCACACCAGGTCCTCACCCTCCCCCCATGTACTTCTCAGATCTCCAACTCCAATTCACTCCTTCCCATCAAGGCTTTATCATGCCCTAAACACAACGATGAAGACACACAATCCATTTTCCCAATGAGAAGACTTTTTAATGAGGTTACCTTAAATAAATTTTTAGAGAAATAGAATGTCAAGTGTCACTTAGAGTAACTAATTTGATAACTTACTTTCATAGATATTTAAAAATACATATTATTACTATGTTGAAAAAAACTCCAAGATAGAATGTTAAGTTTCAAAAGCAAAGTGAAAAGAAACTGATGGGGTAGCCTGAGATGACTACAAGACCAGTACCAGGCAAGCACTGGATGGACTCCCAGGACAGGAAACCAGAAACTAGAAGAATTCTGCCTAGCCCTGGATATGGGGGTTGTGGGTGAGCCAGCCCTGAGGGAGTGAGTGTGAGAGAGCCAGCCCTGCCTCTGGTCTGCTATGTGGTGGCTAGGGAGAGATGCCCTCCCCTTCCTTTTGCCATCACCACCATTGGCCAAGATCTGGCCAATGGGGTCACAAGAACAGGAGAGCTGTCCCTGCCCCTCACATGCTGCAGCACTCAGGAGAGCAGGCTCTGCACCTTTCCATAGTAAAACTGGCCATGCAAATGGGGGTTGCAGGTCCAGAACCAGGGCTTTGAGTTGGCCCATCCCAACATCTACCCCATGGATGAACTGCTGGAGTACAAGAAGAGGTCAGTTCCATAGTCCAGGACTGTAGGATCTCTATGACACAGGACAGTTACAGCATATCTGAGAGGAGTTCCAGTGAGGTTCCAGTATTGATGGAGTAATGGAAACCAGGGGCCTCAGATCAAGGAATCATTATACAGGTCAAGGAGTCATTACAATGAACATTTGAAGAAGAATGTGTGGATAAAGGGGAATATTGTGGGACATACTAAGATACACTGCAGCTTCCACAACGGGCTGTCATTTTCTTGCTGGGACAGATTGCAAGGGTGGAGGGTGGGCCTGGGGGGAGGTGGGAGATGGGAGGGAACAGGGTGCATGATGTGAAATTCACAAAATAAATTTAAGAAAAGAAAGAAACAAGAACAGAAGGTAGACTTCTTTGAGTGTCTTATTTTGTGAGTATTTTCTATAAATTCAGATCAGGAACAGAGAAATGGCTCAGTGGTTAAGAGTGCACTGCTCTTCCAGAGAAACCAAGTTTGGTTCCCAGCACCCACATTAGATTGCTTAAAACCACTCTTAAGTCCAGCTCCAGGGGACCCAACACCTCTACTGGGCCCCACAGGGGCCCACACGCACATGACAGATATTCACACTGACACAGACACACATGAATTAAAATCAATCTTTTTTTTAAAAGGAATTCTCCAAAACAAACAAACAAACAAACAAAAACCAGAACAAAACAAAGCAGAAACAGATGTGAAACTGGTGGTGTGGCTATTTCAGAAGAATCTATTCTAAGCAGCACAATGCACTGGGAACCGGGCTGCGGACACTGCTCAGATCAGTCCCTGGTGAAACGCAGCACAGAAGATAAATCAGGGCAAAGAATCAGTTATCCCTAGCAGTGTCCACACAGAACAATAAACAGACAAATGACGACAGCAAAGATAGTAAACCGTTTTCTCTTTTTTGGTATTTGACAAGAAGTCTCACCCTGTAGCCCAGGCTGGTCTAGAACTCTGCTAAAAGGAATCCAAGCAGGTAAAAAGAAACAATAAACCAATTAGACCTTTATTCAAACAGCTGTTTCTTTCTTTCTTTCTTTTTTTAATTATCCAGGCTCAGCAGGTAAAGGCCCCTGCCACAAAGCATCACAACCTGAGCTCAATTTTTGAGACTACACGGTGGAAAAAGGACTGACCCCCACAAGTTGTCCTCTGACCTCCACATGGGCACCATGGCATCTGCATAGCACAGGAAACAAACAAATAAATGAACAAACATAATTTTAAAATATATTTAGAGTCAGTCGTGGTAGTACTCTAATACCAGCACTTGGGAGGCTGAGGCAAGAGGATCAAGAGTTTGACACCAGCCAAAAAAGATGTCTGCATAGCTAGGATGGCCAAAACCCAGGACACCAATAACACCAAACACTAAATAGAATGGAAAACAACAGAATCTCATCACTGCTGGGGAAAAGCAAAATTCTGCAGCACACTGGAAGACAGTTTCTTACAAAAACATATTTTTATTTTGTAATTATAGTGCATGATATGTACCACCCAAAATTGAAACTTAAATCCACACAAAAACCTGAACATTTAGAAGCCACCAAGACTTCCTTTCAGAGGAACAGATACACTGTGATACATCTAGACAATGGAATGTTGTTTGGCACTAAAAAGAAATGAGCTATTAAGCATAAAAAGGCAAATACCTTAAATGCATTTTATTAAGTGAATGACACTATGGACGACTGGAGATATAGCTGGTGGCGGAGGGCTTGCCCAGGACACATGAGGCCCTGGATTCCATCTCTACCACTCAAGAGAGGAAAACAAGAAAACTGGAAAAGAATTACGATCTCTCAGTAAACTCTAAACCCAGTCTGTGTGGTAGCACAGACCTGTCATCTCAGAACTCAGGAAGCTGAGGCAGGAGAATCGCTAGTTCTAGGGAAGTTTTTTTTTTTTTATTCAAATTCTTTGAATTTTTCAATTCAAAGAAATTGAAGAGAAGAAAAGAAAATTCCATGTACTGAATAATCCTAGTCCTATGACATTCAGGAAAAGACAAAACTATGGAGACATTTGAAGAAGAAAAAAAAAAAAAGAGTGCTTCCCAGGGGCCGGGGGATGTGGAGGATTTTAGGGCAGGATAATGAGTCTGTATGGTACAATCATGGGCACTCAAAGAACGTCCAACACTAAGGCCCGACTTAGCATAGAAAGTTACTCTAGAGAGGAAGCTGAATGAAGGAGGATGGAGGAGGGGAGCAAAAAGGGAATTTTCTATCCCTTCCATGTTGTACTGTGTAAATAAAGCTGTTCATTAGGAAGTCTCTAAAAATCAAAACAAAAAAATGTGACCTATGGGACAAGTGTGGAGGACACTAGGTGAGAGAAGCGCTGTCCCTTTACCTGTGCTGAGCTGATGCTGTAGAGGCCACATAATTTTAGAGACACGCTTAAGTATTTTCAGATGAAACTAATGTTTTAGAGCCAAGCACAATGTTCATGCTGTAATCACAGCTGAGGCAGACGGATGTGAGTTCAAGGACAGCCTGGGTTATATGGAGTACCTGGCCAGGGCGACTACACCAAAAGACCCTGGGGAGGAGGTAGGGAGGAAGAGGCGGAAGGAACAGACTGAAGTTTGACCTACACAGTATTATTTTTCTTTACACTCAAAGTCTTCAGCCCCCCACCCCGGGACCTGCCTCAGCTCCATGGTGCTGTGATTTGATGAACACAATTTCCACAGACCACCAGCTCTACTTCTGGTTGATCGGCAGAATCCATGGTCTTTTCTACAAAATTGTTTCCTGTTCCTTTTTCCTTTTGTGCTGGGTAGGGGGTTGGGCCTAGGGCCTTGCACATGAAGGCAAGTTACACCACAGCTATGGAACTTTTTCTTCTTTTTAAAAACTCTTATGTGTGTGTGCTTTGTTTCCATGTCTGTGTACCCTTTGCGTGCCTGGCTCTGGGGGAGGCCAGAAGAGGGCATCAGAACTCCCGGAACCAGAGATGAGGCAGTTGTGAGCAGGTCCTTAAATGCACTTTATTAAGTGAACGAAGCTTCCTTTCTTCTTGCCTTGTTTTTTAAGACACGGTCTCAGTGTGTAGCCCTGGCTGGCTGGGAATTCAGAAATCCACCTGCTTCTTCTGGACTTAAAGGTATGTGCCACACAGCTGGCTTGGGCCTGAGTTCCTAACAGCTGGAACCACATAATTGTCATCCCTGAGTATCCTAGGGCCCAGCACAGTTGCCTGCACAGTAAGCAGCATGCATCTCTGTAGGCAGTGTGCACCCCTGTAAGCCCCATGAGGGACGCTGCTTCCTCCCCACCACTCGGTACCCAGTGCTCAGGACAATGTCTAGCACGTGACAAGAAACTTCCAATAAATGACATTAGTTTCTAAAATCTTTATATGTTATCATATAGTCTCTTGAAGTCATATATAATATTATACAGAGATTCCTGTTAGCTTTCAAGCTAGTTTTTAATACCCAGAATCACTTATAATAGTTGGTACCACCTAAACACAGACAACTAACATAGAACACAACAAGGGAGGAAGGGAGACAGAAATTGCAGATTTCTCTAAGACTATAAAATCAAGAAGGCTGGAGGTGTTGTGGAGTGTCCACCAGAGAAGACTGTTTGGACGTGGGTTTAAACCAATACAAAGTCTTTAGTAGCCAGCCACGTCTACACTGGGTGTTCGGGATCTCAGTGTAGCCCCGAGCCTTTCTCAGGATGAGCTTTTAAGCACAAAAAACCATGCTCTGGGATGACACACTTCAGTTAACAAGAACAGTCAGCCAGAAGCAGAACTACAAAGCCAAAAAGCAAGGTCGGAACATTCAGAGACTTGCCCAGAATGATGGACTTTGATGGATTAGGTCTTTGTTTTAAGTCCTGGCAGACAGTGCTGTCTACGTGCTGAGTTTTACGTGTACTTCTGTCATGGAGATAGTTATGCTAAGGTCTGGGGCCTGTTACAGGAGGGAGGAAAGGGAAGGGGTAACTGGTATAACTATATTAAAATATCAAAATAGTTTGTAAAGTATGTAATAATTTTTTAAAAACACATCTTCAACATTATATATATATATATATGGAATAAAGTCAACTATTTTAAAACTTCAAGTTTCCTTAGCTTGGTTACCCGCAGCTGAGTTCACTGACAGGTTATTGGTACTCTTTGCCTTGCCAAAGGAAACAGCCACTATCAGCAGACGTTGGCAACCAAAGCACTACAAAGACCACACAGGGATGAAAGTGTGGGGTCCTGGCTCACATAAACTAAGTGGTTAAAAAGGAAAAGAAAAAAGAATTATAAGTTATAAAACATATAACCAATTCCCAGAAATTCAAACAACAGAATGGGTATTTGACTGTATTACAAAATTATTTTCACTTTTTTTTTTTTGAGACAGAGCCTCTCTATGTAGCCCTGGCTGTCCTGGAATTCACTATGTAGACGAGGCTGACCTTGAACTCACAGAACTCTGTCTGCCCATCAGTTACTTTTTAAAATATGGCAATAATCTTGCAGCATGGCATCAACATCATTTTGAAAGAGTCCGTCATTTGGTATTTGGAGAGTGGAGGGAGACTTAGAGGAAGGAAGATGGTGTGTGTGTGTGCATTGTTGACGCCAAGTCATTGGGACATGATGATTCACTATGCAAATATCTCTTCTTGGGTACATACTGAAATGTCCCCATATTTCAAGCATATGGCAAGTTTGTCAGAAATTGGTCCACTCTTGCAGCAGGTGCCACAAAGGTTAGATGTATTTGCCTCTGCTACCACCACTGTTCTCAGTAAGCAAGATTTACCAGCTTGGAGTCCATGAATTTCTAGGATGCCTATAGATGTGTGTCCGAGCTGTGGAGATGTGTGCATGCCATTTGGGGGTGTGGGGGGTGTCCACCACATTTACCAGACTCTCTGAGGAGCTTGTAGCTCAAGAGAGATTAAATTCATGAGAAGCACATTAAGCAAGCTTAAGGGAGAAGGGAAAGGGAGCAAGGGAAGGAGAGTAGTAAATTAGAGAAAAATTATCTTCACAAGTGATGTTCTTCTCTGTACTTCCTCCTTGTGGCTCATTAATGGTGCCTCCTATTAAATCTGAACTGGGGGGTGCCAGGGACTAGATACAAAGAACTGAGATGGTTAATTCACATAGAGCATTGAAATTTCAAAGCTGGGAGACAGTTCAGCTGCTACGAGCATTTGCTGTTCTTGTACAGGACCAGAGTTTGGTTCCAGCATTAACATCAGGCGGCTCACAACCAACAATAAACTCCAGCTCCAGGGGATCTGACATCTTTTTCTGGCCTCCACAGGCACTAGGATGCGTGCGCACACACACACACACACACACACACACACACACACACACACACACACACAC